>JBBPBX010036109.1:0-19568 GCA_038048925.1 Garcialebias charrua | reverse complement strand
TATATAACAAACAACGTCTTACACTTTTTATTATTTCATTTTATGCTTATGTTTATTAAATGTTTAGTGTTTTAGTGTTGGTGTAACTTTTCATACTTTCATACTACTACTATGCAAAAACTACTATGCAAAAACTCAGGACAGTATTACACTTTTACTTTTATTATTTCATTTTATGCTTATGTTTATTAAATGTTTTAGTGTTTTAGTGTTTAAATGGTTACTGTTGCACCGAGGGACTGAGAGAAATGCAATTTCAATCCTGTGTATGTCCTGTACATATTGCAGTTTTGACAATAAAGTTGACTTTGACTTTGACTATATTGGTGAGTTATTTGGATGGAATGGCCGATAACCGATATTTAATTTTACCAATAATATCTGCCGATACTGTGCCAATAATATTGTCCGTCGTACAAAAAAATTATAAATGACACATTTTCAGAGTTATTTGGATTCGAGACATTTCCCGTTCATTCCACTACAAACTCATCAAGCTGCTCACCTTTTTTTGTTTTGTTGTTCTTAGATTAGATCTTTTTTAAATCATTAAAAAGCGGTGTTTCAGATCAACAAAGATGTGCAAATATTTGTGGAAATAATTACAGTACTGAATAATTATAGGTAAAACAAAAAGGGAGTACAGTATTTATTTTATTACTGAGCCTGTGTTTGTGGAGAGGCATTATTAAGTTTGGCCCTCGGGTCAAATTATACAAAAAGCTTATAGTAGATTTTTAATGCTATCATAGTGCGTGTGTGTGTGTCTGTGTGTTTTGTGTGGGGGTTTGGCTGGAGCAGTCCTCCAAAAGAAGCAGTTGCCTTGAAGCAATATGTGCGCACAGCTCACACCGCTCCTCGTATCCCTCCACCTGCACCTTGTGTGTTTTCAATCTGCGATATCATTGGAATGAGTGGGTGGTTCTTGTGTGTGTGTAATGTGTGTGTGAGCGCAGCACCATATCATTACAGTGAGTGGGTGGTGTAACCAGAGAGAAAATATTGCGTGGGAGTGAAGTACCATTCAGGTGCACATGATTTTTGTGTGTTTTGGAAAGTGTTTTCGTGGTAATTATAACCCTTGTGGTCAGCACACATTTCCCAGTAGATATGAATTCACTTGAATATGATACAATAAATCCCTGCTAATGGCTATTGGTGAAATCACAAAATGTGCTAGAAATTATATTTAAAAAAAGAATCAAAAAGAAACCTTTTGAATTTCCCAGTCCTTCTAACCATTGATGCCACTTCTTCACTTCTTTTGCATTACACAGAAGTGCAGTGAAAAATGGAGCATGTATGAAATACAATAACTGTCGTTTACAGTTTCCTCCATGCTCATGTGACCGTACTTCCCTAATGCATCAGTTATGTCACGTGGAAAGCAAAGTTATTCTATAGCAAACAAAGTTTTGCAGTGTGAAAACAACGAAAAACAACCTGCTAATAACGCATGGATGAAAAAATCTTTTAGGTCATACTCCATTCAGTCTATAAAAATGTATTTAATTATGAGTCATAAACATAAATTATGTTTATTTATTTTGAGCCATGATCTGTTCCTATCCCTAATCAATTCAGTTCAATTCAGGTTATTTATATAGCACCAAGTCACATCAGAAGTCATCTCAGGGCACTGAACAGAAATATTCATATATAAAAATAATTATTTAACATTATCTGAAGAGCAGACTGCTTTGAGTTTAACTTCATTGCAGAACTCTCATCTTGAGCAAGCATGAAGGCAACAGTGGAAAGGAAAAACTCCCACATGAGGAAGAAACCTTTAGCAGAATCAGGCTCAGGACAAGCGGCCATCTGCTTCGGCTGGCTGGGTCTGAGAGGAACAGATACACAATGGCAGGTCAAGAATCACATGTTCAGATAGAAATAATATCAAATGATCAAAACCGATGGTCAAAGGTAGGCACGAGTTGGCCTGACAGTAAACTGGGCTCCCCTTGGTGCCCCCCCCCCCCACCGAATATAATATTGCTATTTTACTGCTTTGTTTTTACTGTATGTATTATTTAATTATTTTTGATTTTGAACTTAACTGTGCTGACAGTCCTAGTATGTCTAAAACTGTTAGCTAAAACACCAAGGCTCCATGCAGAATATTAAAAAAATGTGCACCACGATAGAATATGTAAAAATAAAATCACTTATGATGTCATTGTTTTACAAAATATCATTAATATTATTATTTGTATGCTGGTGGAGATTCTCAGTCGTCCAGGACATGATCAAATCAAAAAAGCGTTCGATACAAGATCAACTGGACTTTATTTGTTGCAGAAAACGTTTCGACTCCTATCCAGGAGGCTTTTTCAATTCAATGAAAACAAACTGTGAGAGTTTGGAGTTATAACAGAACCACGCACCATCATATGTAAATTGCAAGCTGAGGTAACACATACATGTATTATATTATTATTTGTCCATTCACTACTTTTTCAAGTAATGTTGGGAGCCTGGTAAACTGAATTCAGCTTGTTAATCAGCAGGATTATTAGCTTCACTAATGAGCTTTTGTTTTGTTTTTTATTTGTGCTTTAACAGTTTGACGAACAGTTTTCCTCTTTTTGAAACTATGACTTCTTAAAACTGCGATATAACTTATAACCGTCAACCATCATATCATTGCATCATCATAAATCATAAAATCATCTCGCGATTCATCACGAACAACACTTTTTGAAACAACTATTGTTTATGCCTTTGAAAGGTTTACGCTTAAAGAAACGGAACTCAGAGTGCAAACAAATAATTTACTTTTATTGTTTAAAGTATTTTAATATTTTTTATATCTAACACTCAAATAATCCACCCCAACCTTGAACTGTCCACTTTAACACCTCTAGTCTAGTCCACTTGCTGCCATTTTACTGTTCTATTTAGCCTTTAATCATTGATATGGAGGCCAAATTTCTGTCCTAATTAACATTTTAACAAAAATATATGTCAGCATCAAGCATTGGCTCAGTTTACAACAAAACACAAATATAAAATACTTATTTTTTAAATAGATATAAACTATTTCATTTTGTTGCCTTGTTTTGACTGCAGCTATCATCGGAAACTCTTGCACATTTCGTTGATCTCTGAATCTGATTGGACAGACACACCATGCTCCATCATAAAGACTGGGTTTGGGATATTTTTAACCTCCTGTGTTTGTCTTGCCTGTCAGTGGAGCTGACACACTGTAAATCGAGGTGGAGATGACAAGCCCGGCGTGCATCAAAGCTTTCATGTTTTTGCACCGCTGGTTGTCACCAACCTGGAACGTGAAGCCAAGTCAACCTGTTTCATCTCATTACGCTTCAGATTGGAGAAGCTATCTTTGTTTTGTGCCTGAAAAATGGTGGCGTTTATTGAGTTCTTGATACGGCCTTCTATAAAATAGAAAAACATTAACAAAGACGTTAAACTACAATGAACATTATTTTAATGCAGAAGAATCTTTGTCTAATAATAATATAGCTGTTCAGGAGTGACAATAAGAAAGTGTAGGTGGGGAAGACAGAGCCGAGAAAATCCTTTTTGTGTTTCCCATCACTAAAGCTTTTTATAGTGTGCTAATTGCTGCTTCTAAAAGTGAAGATCTCACCTGCTAAAAGTCACCTGTAATTTACTCAAATATCAGTTAAGAGAGAAACGCAATTTCGGTCCTGTGTATGTCCTGCACTGTACATATTGCAGATCTGACAATAAAGTTGACTTTGACTTTGACTTTGACTTTGACTTTAAAAAAAAGCCAAGTGAAAAATGGATTTTTCTTAAAATTCTGTAATTAGACACAAAGTCATCTGCCAAAGACTGTAATATCAATTGATAAGCAACTAAACTTTGGCAAATGTATATTTGCATTTGGAACAGATAAGTTCATATTATTGTACCGTCTAACATGAGATAAAATATTTTATTGAAAGTCTTTAGAACCTTCACTGTGATTCAGACAGACGAGTGTTAATATGTATTCACAGTGGTGAAGTTAGTTTTGCTTAGCTAACTAATAAAGTTAACTTTGCTAACGCTAAAGAGCTAAACAGATTTTAAAGATTTATCAGAAGCTAACGCTAAAGCGCTAACTTTTATCATACACTGCTGTCGCTGACACTTTGACTGTCTGTATTGTGACAGCGTTGTGTGTACACAACTCAAAACAGTTCATAAATCAGGTAAAGTGTTCCGCTCAGAAGTGAGCTTTCAGAAATTAATCTTGTCCATCAGAACCAAAGAGGCGGAGCAGAACTCTGCTGTGCTGAAGCAGTGATGCATTCAATGTGTGTCGGCTGTCTCCCTCATGTCATGATGAATTAACTCACTTTGTCAAACGTCTTTGTGATTAACTACTTTTATAAACAAACCACAAAGTCGCTGTGTCTTCATCAATATTCTCTCAGTAATAAATATGTTTGTATTAAAGTAAAGATGTGTGAATTCATGTGTGAGAGAGTCACGTCCCAGAGACAGTGTGAGCATTGCTAAGCATGGTTGGAATTATGTGCGCAATGTTTCTGACTGTTTACGTTGTTTCTGAGTGTGAAAATGGGTTTTTCTGTTGTTTTTCTGTTCTCTTATGGTTTAGCTCTTATGTTAAAGTCTGTTATTTACGGTGTAGTTATTTGCTATAAACTGACACCACGAGTCAGATGCTGCTTGCGGTAAATATGAGGCGGGGAAACACTGTGAGGTGATGCTTAGTTTTTGTTTAGCTACACATAGCAAAGCTCTGTGAAAATTACCATTGATTTAAGTGCGGAGAACCATCTTTAAAAAAATGTGGACTTGAATTTACCTGATTTAAATTAGCAGGAGCTAATTCGGCTAAAGGGTTTCAAAGTTAACAAAAACGCTAATACGCTACATGGAAGGTTAGCTCTGCTATTAGCAGATTAGTGGGTTAGCCAAACCATGCCCACCACTGTGCATTTGAGTCCTTGATTAGAAACAACACTTAAACATGACAATGTGCAACGGAAGAGCTCTTAACGCTACATAGATTTTAGCATTTCATATAATTTTTTTAGTTTATATTATAGAATTTATTTTATGACTTTGGAGAAGGGTGTTCTCTTACTGATTTATTGCCCACCACAGGCGACAATCATGTTATTGTCTGTGTACGTTTCTGTTGGTGTCATGTGCCATCTGTGAGCTAAATATCTCATGAACTACTAGAAAGATTACATTTTTTATTGATTTTTATTTATTTAACCTTTATTCATACAGGTAGTATAGAATCATGAGGACTCATTTTTAAGTATGTCTACAACTGATCAACTTTTCGAGTCAGCTCATTTCAAGATGGCTTCCACAGCTATAAAAAAAAAAATAAATGTCACATTTTTGTCATCTCTGTATGTTTCCCATACAAGACGAAATTTGTCTCTGCATTTAACCCAACCACCACCTGGCAAAAACCAATGCAGATATGTTCCTGTTACTGATTTTCTACATCTGCCTTATAATGTTTTGATACTTTAATATTTTGTTTTAATTGGTTTAAAAAAAAATCTGTACTGTATTTCTCTCTTATGTTTGTCTATTGTTGATTGTTTAAGGAAATTTCTACTGTTATTGTTGTCATCATTCTTTAGTTTGTTTGACCTTAACTAGCATAACAATGGTTTTAACTCACTGAATTGGACAAATACAGGTAGTCCCCGACTAACGAACGAGTTCCGTTCCTACGGCCGTTCATAACACGAAAATCGCCGTAAGTTGGAAAACACCAGAGCCGCCACTTATACACGTACATGTACGGTACAAAACAGTTACCAAGTTACCAACCACTTCGTCTATCCTAACACAATACCCTACATAATTATCAAAAAACACATATAGTACATTTGGAACAATAATAAATACTGTATAGTAGTTAATTTCTTACTTTGAGCTGGTCCAGCCTGTCTCCGTCTGTTTGCATGTTAGCTTGTTGCACGTCCGAGCTGTGTAGCTTCGTGCTGCTTCACGCGGTCCAAACTGTTTACAGGAAGGACTGTTAGCATGTTAACTCCATACATAATCAAGGGAAAAAGAGTGAATAGCTTACTGGGAGCCATTTCTCCGCGGTGTCCATCCAAAAGGCTGCACGCGTTAGCATGTTAGCCCCTCCAAAAGCTGCACGGTTTAGCATGTTAGCCCCTCCAATAGCTGCGCCCGTTAGTATGTTAGCCCCTCCAAAAGGCTGCCGCAGCTGTTTCTCCGCATTTTAGCATGCTAGCTCCATCCAACACCTGAGGCTACCAGGCAGACATCAAGGCGAGCTCCCAGCCGCAGCAGTCCTCTCCGCCGCCCATCGGCTTCGTGTCCCCGGTGGGGCATTAGCATCCACCCATCCATCCTACAGCAAGGCTCGCTCGCTGTCTGCTGCTTCACGCGGTCCACAGCGCCGTTTTCCTTCGTCCCTCCGCAAAACTGCTGTTCAGCTCCCAGCTCATGTATCCGAGCGCAGCAACCTCTGATCGGACATGGTCCATCCGAAGCCGGCTGTCGAGGCCGGAGCTAACTGGCTAAACTGGCGGGCACTGCCGAAAACTGACTGCCGAAAACTGTCGGAAACTGCCGGAAACTTTGTAAATCGGCTTAAAACAAAAAAACAACGACAATAATAATAATAATAATAATACTTTATTTATAAAGCCATTTAAAACAACCACAGCTGCAACAAAGTGCTGTACACATGAAATCAAGAACATTTAAACACATTATTATTTTTATTTATTTATTTTATATTTTTATGAATATGATGCGTTCGTAACATCGGATTGCCGTAAGTCGAGGACTACCTGTACCTGTATCAAGGTAAAATATGGAGTGCTAACCAATCAGTTGAAATCTGTGTTTTTAAACTTTTGGAATTAGCCTCTTTGTTAGTGCAAGAGTCCATGATTGGATTTTATTGAAACTTTTTAAGAAAGTAATCATTGGATGTTAGGGGTGAGCCTTTTCCCACAAGACGGGACACGATCCTGGATTCACAAGAATGAGATAAAGTTCTATTTTAAAGACCGTGTAAAGTGAAATTAAATTTGTGTTTTTAGTTTGTCACATGGCATAAATATGTGTTATTAATCACCCATATAAATCTGACTGATTAAAAACATTGTTTTCCTTATAAAATTAAGTGTCAAAAATCATGAAAAAACATGATTTTGCCTTGCCCTGGAACGCTAGGGGCGTGTCAGTGCGTGGGCGTGGTTTCAGCGCAGTACTGCGCCGTGTCCAGCCCCCTTCAGAGCTGAGCTGTGTGGGGAGGCATACGGGGGAAGCAGAGATCCACCTGCTCCGTTTTTATCTGAGTTCTGGCTTCCAGCAGCTTCTTTTTCCAAGAGTTACGCTGTTTTTAGTGCACTAACAACTCTGGTTATGTTTTTAAAGTTGAGGACACATAACTCCGCTGTTATAATCAGCGCTATTTTAGAAGATGAGCGGACTCGCGGTCCGACCCGGTCACATCGCATGCGGGGTCTGATCGCCTCTCACACACACACACACACACGCGCGCGCGCGACCCGGTCACATCGCATGCGGGGTCTGATCGCCTCTCACACACACACACACGCGCGCGCGCGACCCGGTCACATCGCATGCGGGGTCTGATCGCCTCTCACACACACACACACACACGCGCGCGCGCGACCCGGTCACATCGCATGCGGGGTCTGATCGCCTCTCACACACACACACACGCGCGCGCGCGACCCGGTCACATCGCATGCGGGGTCTGATCGCCTCTCACACACACACGCGCGCGCGCGACCCGGTCACATGCATGCGGGGTCTGATCGCCACACACACGCGCGCGCGCGCGCGGGGGGGGGCGGAGGTGCAGGTGGCATGTGGTCGCTCCAGCAGCACGCCAGTACTGGAGGGAGACGGTCGGTAGCGAGTGAACGGCTCCACCGAAGAACGCATTTATAACGGCTGGAGCTGCAGGGGGTGGGGCTTGTGACCGCGTGACGAAACGCGGTCACATTTAAACCACGCCTAAAAAATCCTGAAAGAGAAATGTGTTTATACACAGTTTGATCTATAACTCCAAAATTAATTGAGCTACAATTTTGAGACTTTTTACTCATTTACAAGATTACAATTACGACATTTATAATGTTTATTGAAGAAAATGTTGAAATTCACTTTACACGGTCTTTAAGAATATTAAAAAAAAAATCTTTAAAAAATTGCCACGTTTTTCTGATTATCTTGTCTCAACATTCATATAAAAATATAAACTGATCAGTTTATTGTTTACTATTTATCAGCCAGAAAGAACAAAATTTACTAGAAATTCTTTAAATAAACTGTTTTGACTGAGTTCTAATGAAAACATTTTACCACAACCATTCAGAACGGATTAAAAGTATTAGATGAGATTGTCAAATTGTGTCGCCACATAAACCTCAAAGTTTGATCTCTTTTCCTCTTAACTCAAACAAATACTGTAAGAGGTTGAAACGTATTTTCTCTCTCAAATTTTAAGTAAAACAACCAAAGTGTGAAGTCAACATTAAGTCTGTCCTGTTTTAAATGGGGAACAGAGATTTTCTTTCAGTGCAACGCTGCAGTGGAATGCTAGTTTATACAAATGATTTAATCATTAACAATAAATCAGTTTAATGCCAAATATGAGCAAATTTAGTGTTTGGTTCAGCACAATACTGTACATGTGCTGCTGTTCATCCAAACTGTGGGACGGTGTTTTATATATACTGTATGCTGGTGTGGATTCTCAGTCATGCAGGACACGGCGATCCTAACAAATTAAATCAAAGGCAAATTGACTTCTTTTAAATAAAAATTCCAGACGTCTCGCTTGTCATCTGAGGAGCTTTCTCAATAAAAAATAAAAATTTTAACGGCTTTTCAGATGACAAGCAAAACATGAAGAATTAAAGAAAATGTCCAGATGCTTTTAGATCGTTGGGACGTTATTATGGTGACTGGTGTGAACGAATCAAGAGCTGCTCTTTACATCACAAAGAAACATGACTGTAGATTAACACGTCTTCCTCCATTTGTTCTCCTCTTCAGTGTGCTGTTTCGTGGTTCACAAACGTTGCCATGAGTTCGTCACCTTCTCCTGCCCCGGCGTTGATGCAGGACCCGCCTCAGATGTGAGTACAAACATATCCATCATTCAGAACCTCAAACTCTTGCCGGACCAGGAGAACAGGGATTGTAGCTCAAAATCTGTAAAACCATCTGTGTTTTTAGACATTTTTGTGTTTGCTGAGGTTGAGTAGCTGTGGCAGCCATCTTGAACTGGACTGTCTTCAAAAGTTAAATCAGTTATAGAAGTGCAATCATTGATTCCTGTCTGGGAGTTATATTTATTTTCAAATCAATCTAGAAGTTCATTAGTACGGAGCCCCTAAAGGGACATGGGGAGAAAAATAAAGAATCCTGAGAAGCTAAGTCGGGATCCTGAGAAGTTTCTCAGGATCCTGAGAAAGTTTCTCGGGATCCTGTAAAGTTTCTCGGGATCCTGAAAAAGTTTCTCGGGATCCTGAGAAAGTTTCTCGGGATCCTGAGAAACTAAGTCGGGGATCCTGAGAAAGTTTCTCAGGATCCCGACTTAGTTTCTTAAAGTTGCTTGAAGCTGAAATTGTTATTGTTCAACTTTTTAAACGCTGTTTATGCTTTTGGTTAAATGGATTGTCACCTTGCTGTGCAATTTCTCAAATGACTGCGTGTCATTGTGCCTTAAAAAGCTATTTCTTACATTAGCGTTATAAATTGAATTCATTATTATTATTATTATTATTATTAGCAAGATTGCTAAGTGTGGTTTTTACATTACAAGCCGAAAATAGAACGCATATTTTGTTTGAAACTGCCGTCAGATTGTTGGTTCTGAGGGTTCTGGGTTGTGACCCAGTTAGTTTGGACTCGGTTCTGATCGATGTCCGTTGTGTTTCAACGATTTAAAATTGCTCTTCTTACTGAGGAAGCTCAGTTGACCTGTGTTGTGTGGTGCCGCCATATTCCAATTTTTTTTGCTATGGTTGTGGAGCGTTTATGAGCTGTAAGAGTCCGTAAAGTTGTGTTCTGCTGTGCTAAGCTAACGTTAAAGCTACGTGTCAATCACGTCTGTTTACGAGCTGTGATTGGATGAAACAAGAAGCTGGATGAAACGAGAGCTGTGATTTGTCAGTTACACACTCGTATCTGTAAGGCGAGCGCTGATTCGTCGAAAGTGGTGATGCACACTGTCGCGACCAGCCCACTTTTGACGTCATTTCCAGGCTCTGCATTGAGTCGAAGTACAATTTGAACCCACAAGAAAAACGGAGATTTCTCTAAAGTTTAGAAAACTCAATAAAAGCCATCTAAACTGTCTAACCACATTGATTTGTCTCTTAAAAGAACGCGATTCAAGCGGTTATCACATCCCGACTAAAAACGAATTCTAAAATGTTGATTTTGACCAAATTATTAGATGCTACACGCAAGCTAACATTTAGTTTCTCAGGATCCCGAGAAACTTTCTCGGGATCCTGAGAAATTAAGTTGGGATCCCGAGAAACTAAGTCGGGATCCTGACTTAGTTTCTCAGGATTCTTTTTTTTTTCTTTTTTTTTCTCCCCATGTCCCTTTAGGGGCTTCGTACTTTAGATATCTTGCTAACATAACAAAGAAACACACATAACCTACACAGACTGTAGCAAAAACATTACCCCTTCGCAGTTATCTAGAACAGAGGTCCCCAACCGTGGTCCTTGAGGAACACCATCCTGCATGTTTTAGTTGTTTCCTGCTCCAATACACCTGATTCAGTGATTTAATGATTTCCTCATGTTCTGCAGAAGCCTCTTAATCATCCACTCATTCAAACCAGGTGTATCAAGCAGGGAAAAAACTAAAACATGCAGCATGGTGTTCCTCAAGGACCACGGTTGGGAACCACAGATCTTTACTAGCGTTATTTTAAAGTTGTCTCTCAGAGCCATGTCGTTTTTGGACATCAGCTTAAAGGAGACCACAGATAGGTTTTTAATTTTTTTATGGTATGTCTGTGGGGTATCCAGACAATGTTCATTCAATTTAATACACAAAATAATTCTTAGATAATCAATTATACCCTTTTTAATTCTGCCATTTTTAACTTTCGTTTTGAACGACTGGTTTATGATAATGAGATCTCGTGGCCACGCCCTTCAAAGATCTGTTTACATTAACTCCGCCCTCCAAAGGCAGACGAGGATGTCTGAACTCGCGTTACTGCCACCCAGAGCCCTGTATAGCTGAGCTGAACTGGACCGCGACGTATTTATTGTGGGACAGATCAGACGTGTACAAGTTGTCGTGTCATTTTTAATTTTTCCTCTGTAATAAATGTACAACTCCCTGACGTCTCCCTCCCTCCCCCTGTGCGCGCGCGCTGGAGGGAGCGGATGTCACTCGCAGCGGACACACACACACACAGCGGGGCTGTCTCCCTCGATCAGCGCGCGCACACACACACACACACAGGTTTGTTAATGTGGTTTAGCGGTACGTAGTCTGGCCTGCTATGACACATAAACCAACACACACACACACAACACACACACACTGCAACATGCTGCATCGCTGTTCATTCAAGACTCCCATCTGAAAACTATGCCATTATCTGGGCCAGGAGGGTTAGAGAATCTTCGCAACGCTCACGTTAGCTGGCTAGACTCTGTGACATTTTTAGCCATTGTGCTGACATGAAATAAGGAAAAACAACCGTCACCTCTTTTATACTGAAGTGGGTGGAGCATCACCAGGGGTTGCTAGGTGACGGGGCGGGACAAAGGTTGGGGTGGGTTGTGGTTGTGGGTTGTGGCTGCGGTTTGTGACGTCACAAACCGCAGGAAGTGAAAACGAAGTGTTTCTATCAAAGATAAATAAATATACTTAGAGTAAATAAACCACTGGGTGCATTTTTTTGGCCCTAGGACTGTTTTTTTATGAAGTACATACCCAAAGTTGAGTAAAAAAACCACTAAAAAGTGAATTTTGAATATGTGGTCCCCTTTAAATTAACTTTTTTAAGTTGTTTTAAACGTGCTAAAAGTTGTCAACATCATGTTCACATTTCCCTCTAATAATGTGAAAAGCTCTTAGTAGAAATGCACAAATCGAATGGCGAGTCAGACTCAGACGATTATGCTAAAGTCATAGAGAGAAACTGGATCAGCGGGTCAGAGCTGGACTTTGATTCAGAACCAGCCTAATCGATAAATCACTGCTTGTTAGACGATGTTCACACTGCATGTCTTAATATTCAACTCCCGTTTTTTGCACAGATCTGATTTTTTTTCTGTGTAGTCATTCACATTATGTTTTGACCTCCATCAGACTCCAGTGTAAACCGTTTACAGTTCTGAGGTGACCCGCATGTGCAGAAGAAAATGTGATGCAGCACGCTGTTTAAGGAAGAAAATATGGATGCTACACTTGTTAGCATGTGTGCTTCTGAAGTTGAGCTGATTAAATTATTACATGACCTGCTTGTTTGGTCCATTGTTTGAATTTAATATTGCCTCTTGATGGATACTACAGTGCAGCGTTGTATTTTTTGGAACTGTAGAGACGTACTGAAGGTAAAAACTAACTCAAGTAGCGATCCTACCATGTTAGAATCAACACTAACACTAACATTAGCATATGTTGCTGTAGTAGACTCTCAGTCGTCCTATACATGAGAAAGTAAAAGCTCAAAGGGGAAGCAACTGGACTATTTTGACACTGTGGACCATAATATCCTCTCCACCGTCTTCATGTGGAGGTCGGTCTCTGTGACACTGTCCTGGACTGGTTCAAATATTTCCTCTCCGATAGGCTGGAATGTGTTAGTCTTGGCAATGCCACTTCCCAGACAGTCGGTGTCTCCTGTGGTGTCCCTCAAGGGTCAGTTCTGGGGCCCCTGCTGTTTTCCCTTTACATGCTGCCTTTAGGTCAAATTATTAATCAGTTCAACATTTCTTTTCACTGCTATGCCGACGATACACAGCTTTACATCAGGACTGGAGCATCCTCATCATCCCCATCTTCATCTTCACTCACTGCCCTCTCTACCTGCCTGGAGGAAATAAGGGCATGGATGAATCAGAACTTTCTTCAATTAAACTGCTCTAAGACTGAGGCCATAATGATTGGCACCCCTCACCAGATACAAACATCAACTTTAACAACAATCTCCTTCTCTGGTCAAGACATCCCCCTCTCCACCTCTGTTACAAATCTTGGAATAAAAATGGACTCTCATCTTACATTTGAAAATCACATTAAGCATCTGTTTAAAACCTGCTTCTTCCATCTTCGAAACATCTCCAGACTTCGCCCATCCCTAACTTTTTCTGATGCTGAGAAACTCGTCCATGCCTTTGTCTCCTCCAGGCTCGACTACTGCAACTCCCTGTTTATTGGAATCCCTGGCAAAAATCTTCAGAAGCTTCAATATATATATACTCTGCTCACATATGATTGTACAGCCACACATCCAGGCTGTCATATTGTTAAGTTTGCAGATGATACAGCGGTGGTGGGATGCATCACAAACAATGATGAGTCCAGCTACAGACAGGAGGTGGAACACCTGGAGAGCTGGTGCAAAGAGAATAACCTTCACATGAATGTGAAGAAGACAAAGGAGATGATTGTGGACTTCAGAAGGAACAAACACACCCATGCCCCACTGAACATAGGTGGATCTGCGGTGGAAGTGGTCTCCAGCTACAAATACTTGGGTGTACACTTGAATGATAACCTCAGCTGGAGCAACAACACCACCAGCCTGATCAAGAAAGGTCATCAGAGACTCTACTTCCTCAGACGGCTGAGACGAGCTGGTCTGAGCAGCCCAGTTCTCACCTCCTTCTACAGGTGTGCAGTGGAGAGCATCCTGTGCTCCAGCATCAACGTGTGGCATGGAGGCTGCACAGTTGCAGAGAGGAAAGCTCTACAGAGAGTGGTGAAGGCTGCACAGAAGTCTGTTGGAGTCAGTCTCCCCACCATCACAGACATTTACACCTCCAGATGCAGGAAAAGAGCCACCTGCATCATGAAAGACCTCACTCACCCAGCACACTCACTCTTTGCCCCACTCCCCTCAGGACGGAGGTTGAGGAGCATCAAATGTAGAATCAAAAAAGGCGTTCAATACAGGATCAACTGGACTTTATTTGTTGCAGAAAACGTTTCGACTTCTGTCCAGAAGTCTTTTTCAATTCTGAATGAATGGAAGCTGTGAGAACGAGAAGTTTTATACAAGCCACGCACCAACATATGAAATTGGAAACTGAAATAACACCACAAAATACCTAACATGCCCATTCTATTTAAATTGACAAAACAACACATCACACCTGGGGGTTTGTAACACATACATGTAAATTGAAAGATCACACCTTAACAGTAGGAGGTTCCCTTGAGGTCTCTGGTAGAAGACACAAAACTGTATGTAAATTGACAAAAAACACCTCCCAAACAACAACAGAGGCTACTCAGAGAAACTTTGTTAGTCTAATTTACAGACAAGACATCCCTGCTCCCATCCAGTGTAAAACGTTTCGGAATCAAATCCAAAACTGAGTTATAAGTCTTAGAAAGTTGAAATCTCAGACCTCCTCCTCTGTTAAGAGAAGGTTTTTCTCTATTAACATACAAAGCTTCCTTCACCCCCCTCTCAGCTCTCAGCTTTGTATGTTAAGAGAGAAAAACCTTCTCTTAACAGAGGAGGAGGTCTGAGATTTCAACTTTCTACCAGGATTATTGAGCATGAACTTTGATCTTAGCGATTCTCATCTATGAAGCTTACAAATGTCATATTCTTAAAATGCAAAACTACATTCATATCTTAAAGAAGATAACTATTTGCCCTCACTGCTAAGAGTCTGAAACGGCCTATCCTTTTTTTTAAAGTTCTGCAGTCATGTCTTCACCTCCCAGTGTCCTCTCCATCTGAAGAGCAACCCTCTGAGCTGTCTCCAGAGGACGCGCTTGTGTTTGTCGCTTGGCTCTCTGACTGATGCATCTGTGCAGAACGCCTTTTCATTATGTCGAAAAACCAGCGCAGTCGTTTTCTCCAACTTCCACCTGACTGCTCTTTGCCTCTCGCGCTCTTGGTGCACCTATTCAAAGCCTCTTCATGGCAGACGTGATTAGCAGAGTCCAGATTTAAAACTTAAGCCAAGCCTTAGTGTGAAATGAAAATGTGTTCACTTCACTTCAGATGCAAATTATTAGTTTGGTGCAAATCCACAACAAATGTTACGGTAAGGTTAAAATTCATGGCTTGATGCATGTAGCAATTATTTTACATATCTGCTTCCCTTTGTCTTCCCTCTCTCACGTCCACCTTCTGAAACCAGCAGAACATGTCTCTTTTAATAGTAACTTGAAATGTCACACTGCATCTCCATCATCTCCCGTCACTCTTCCCTCCCACCTCTTCTTTTTCTGACACTTGTCCATATTTCTATCTTTGGCTTCCCGAAAGCCTCTTTCTCGCCATCTCAGACCAAAACGCTTTTGTACGCCGTCTATTTAAGTGCCACTCTACCTGGGGATGATGTGTGTGTGTGTGTGTGTGTGTGTGTAGGGAGGGGGTACCTCTGCTCTTAATTACGAGCCTGGCCATCCCATCATATCATCTCTTTAATGAGTTCATGGCCTTTTGACCTCAGTCCATGAGAATGTAGGCTAACTCCGCTGACTGGTTGCTCATTTTAATATGGAAGCCAGGAGAAATCATAATTATGGACAGGAGGAAAGGTCTCACAAAGTAAAGCTTTACAAGTAATGACTAGTATTACTCTGAATGTAGGAAGTCATTAAACCTACAGTGATGCAGCTTCAAGAGCTGTCAGTAAGGTTTATTCTACCGTCTGTAATGTTGTCATTCTGTCTCTCTTTAATTCCCATTTCACGTAACATTTCTTCTGCTCTTTGTCATCTCTGGATGTTTAAAAGAAGAATTCAATTATAGATCTGGGTTAATAGACTGGGCTCCCTGTGGGAGAAGTCGAGGGATGAAATCCTCTAATGAAACCTACATTTTAGGCTCACAACCAGCTGACGGTATAGAACTCAAAATCACGCATGTGTAGACTCAGGTCCTTTTTTTGATTTTGGGCACCAACGTGCAGGTGGTACAGAGGACAGGATATTTATAGACGGACTGGATTGCTCATAATAGACAGGTGATTAAGGGACAATCCACACGAGAACAGTGTTTTGTGAACACGCATTATTTTATATGGTTTAATTCAGCCTTGTATCTACATAACAATCACGTTTTAGTAGCCACAGAACAGTATGAAATAAAATTACTTTGAAAACCACGGGTGCCACGTCCTCCATACCAAGCAGATGAACCATGTCTCTTGTCAGCGCATAGTTGAAAAGCCTCCCTCTCTGGTGGTATGGGGGTGCATTAGTGCCAGCTTACAAATCTGAAAAGGCACCGTCAGAGCAGAACAGTTTTTGGAACAACATACGATGTTGCTTGAAAATTTGCGAACCCTTTAGAATTTTCTATAATTCTGCATAAATATGACCTAAAACATCATCAGATTTTCACACAAGTCCTAAAAGTAGATAAAGAGAACCCAGTTAAACAAATGGGACAAAAAACATTGTACTTGGTCATTTATTTATTGAGTAAAATGATTATATATTTGTGAGTTGTAAAAGTATGTGAACCTTTAGGATTAGCATTAATTTGAAGGTGAAGTTAGAGTCAGGTGTTTTCAATTAATGGGATGATGATCAGGTGTGAGTGGACCTGTTTCATTTAAAGAACAGGATCTATCAAAGTCTGTTCTTCACAACATGCTAATGGAGGTGTATCATGGCAGGAACAAAGGAGATTTGAGGACCTCAGAAAAAGAATTGTTGATGCTCATCAGGCTGGAAACCAGGAACCAGGGGGTTCCTGGAACCAATCTGGCTCCTCCACTGCTTCTGGTGGTGGTGCTCCCTCTACTTGCCAGGATCGGTCACTCTAGCCGTTTTCGCATTTACCGGCCCTCGACGGCCCGGGCCGCCCCGCCTTCTAACCCGGGTTCAGCGTGTTCGCATTTTCCTTTTTTTCCCCGGGTCCGCCCTCGTTTTGGAACCATCTCCACCGTGGTTCTGATCGGGCCGGACTCCCCCGGCCCAGTTTGACGTCATGTACTGCTCACATTTGATTCGTTGTTTGCAGCAGGGGCTGGACTCGTTCTAACAACAACCACAGCGCTAGCTGAATTTCATTAAAATTTAACTACAGAAACCCCTAAAAAAATATTTGTTAGCTGAATATATATATTAGTGTTTCTGAGTTTAATTTTTGTTAATAACTGATTACAAATCAGCTTATGTATCAGCTTATGTTAGAACGTAAATAACACGAAGCGCGCACCCATTTCCGCCTTTCCGCGCGACCTGAATGTCATTAAAATATAACTAATATTGTCTAACTCTTGCGCGCAGCCAGGGTTTTAAAATATAACTAATAATCTCTAACTTCTACGTGCAGCTAGAATGTTAAGAGGGGTGATTCCTATATAGGTAAAGTGGACACCTAAAAATCCAGTCCGCCGCTGTAGCTCAGAGAGATCGAGCACTGCTATTAAACTCTTTTATCTTGACCCGGTGAAGCAGGTTTGCTTCCCACCTGGTACAAAGTTATTTTACTTTTTTTTTTATTGGAGTAAATAAAAAGGAGTTGTATTAACCAAACAAACTCTTTTTTATTTACTCCAATAAAAAAAAAAGTAAGTTAGTGAAACAGTATCAGACTGAAGCAGCCACATAGATCTTGCTGGTATTTGCTGCTGGCAGCCTCTAAAATCATTCAGCGTATTTAACAGCTCTGTTGCTAAAATACAGAATAAATGAGCAGCTACGTTCTGGCCTCCTCTCTCTTTTGGAGGTGGAGAATGTGACCGAGATGACTTCTGCTCGTACACAGTTGTTTTGGCTCGTCGGCATAAAAGAGGCCGCTGCTCGTATTTTAAATGGAAGCATGATGTACTGTTTTCTTATGAAAATAAATACTATTTGTATGAAATCACATAAATGATGCATTTAATGTTAGATTTAATTGATCCAAACTCTGTTTTCTTCCACCACCTCAATGTTGCTTTGTAGCCAAGATCCTAAAATGCTCTAATCAAAGCTTTTGCACACTTTGGGCACATTCTCCTTAATACTACCGGTATATATATTTTTTTTTAAATGGTCCTGGTTGTGCACAAAAAGCAATAAAAGTTTGGCCTTCCTTGCAGGGTTGCACATCCTGTATCACCTTTTATGCCAAAGCTTAAAGCCCTAAATATCCCACGCTGGAAAGAAAAGAAGTTGCCTTGATCAAACCTTGTTAATAATAGCTGATGCAATATACACTGTACTCTATTTTTTATTTAAAATTGATTTATTTTTGTTTGAAGATGTTGAAGGCCGAATGGAGATTGCTCTAGACTTGTCTAGAGCAATCTCCATCCAAGGTCCAGACGTGACTCTAGAGCAGGGGTCACCAACATGGTGCCCGCGGGCACCCGGGTGCCCCCAAGGACCATTTGAGGTGCCCTCGGACCTGTTCTAAAAATAGCACAACTCACTACTGTACTTAGCTGCATTTAAATTTTCATTTTATTCAGTTATTCTTTTTTTTTGTATTTATATTTATTTTAAAATGTCTATCTTAAAAATATGTTCTTAAAAATATGTTTATTATACTTTTTTTTTTCAATTTACGCTTTATTTCTGAAGAGTTTCTCATACTGGTCCCCTTTTTATGACTCCTTACCCACAAAGTAGCTCTCAGTTTCGAAAAGGTTGGTGACCCCTGCTCTAGAGTCTAGAGTCACGTCTGGACCTTACTTTGCCCATGTGTGATATATAATCCTTGATGTTTTTCTGTTTGTTTGTTTGTTTGTTTCTCTCCAGGACCCGAGGTCAAAGCATAAATTTAAGATCCACACCTACTCTAGTCCAACTTTCTGTGACCACTGTGGCTCTCTACTCTACGGCCTCATACACCAGGGCATGAGATGTGACCGTACGAGCACCCATCTGCACACACAAACACACACACACACAGACACACACACACACACACGCGCGCACACACACACACACGCACGCACGCACGCACGCACACACACACACACACACACATCAAACCAATACCTGATCATGTTCCCAGATATGGCTAACACCACTGATTTCACTGTGTCTTTGTCTCCAGACTGCATGATGAACATCCACAAGCGCTGTGTGCCCAACGTGCCCAACCTGTGCGGTACGGACCACACCGAGAGGAGAGGCCGCATCGAGATCAGCGCTGAGGTCAAGACTAATGTTCTCACCGTTACTAGTGAGTGTGTGGCAGGAAACAGACACACAGCACATGTGCACAAACAGAATGAAAATTCTGTTTAAAGAAAGCCTTGTCCTTTTTCTCCCTCTGCTGGTAGACTGGCAGCACTGCAATGTCAGACCTGAGTTCAAATTCAGACATTAACAAAACTTAGTACAGTAGATGTTTTTGACACAGATTTTATCAGAATACACAAATTTGTTGGGGCATCTGTTAA
>JBBPBX010036108.1:11972-24843 GCA_038048925.1 Garcialebias charrua | reverse complement strand
TAGTCCTCGGGTTATGACGGTGTCGAGTTACGACGTTTCGTGGTTACGACGCATCACCCATAAAAAAAATATTATTTTGAAAAGCTGAGTTACCCAGTTTCCGGTTTTATGTCGTAAACGTAGCGGCGGAGGAACACTGCACTGTACTCTCTAAAAAAGCTAAGTCTGGCCCTCTGGACATTCAAAAAACAAACAAAACTGTACTGTGAACTCTGTTTTACGTCGTAAACGGAATGCGGAATACGGCAGATGGACCGGTTTTACGTCGTAAACGTAGCGGCGGAGGAACACTGCACTGTACTCTCTAAAAAGCTAAGTCTGGCCTTCTGGACATTCAAAAAACAAACAAAACTGTACTGTGAACTCTGTTTTACGTCGTAAACGGAATGCGGAATACGGAAGATGTACCGGTTTTACGTCGTAAACGTAGCGGCGGAGGAATACACTACACAGGCGGAGACCTTACTGTAAACGCTCTGGACTGAGGTTGACGGCGGTTTTACGACATAAACGGAACAGAATACGTCAGATGGACCGAGCTGGACGGCGTTTTTACGTCGTAAACATAATAAAGAATACGGCTGATTGACGGAGGAATACGGCGTCACCAGCATCCCAGTAGGCCATAACTCTTTTTTCCCTTCATTATGGCTCCCAAACATATGTGTTTTTTTTAAATAATTAGATAGGGTACTATGTTAGGATAGGCTATGTGCTTGGTAATACAGTACTGTACATGTATAATATGGTGCAGTATGTACGTATATTTTGACTTACGTCGAAAATTGGTTTACAACGCCGCGTAGGAACAGATCTACGTCGTAAGTCGAGGACTACCTATTTATATATACAAAGTATATATAAATATATGTGTATACATTATATATATATATTTATATGTATATATAGATATATATTGATATATATAGAGATATATGTGTATATGTCTAGATAGATAGATAGTTTTAGGTATTGATGTAGATAGATTTAGATATGTATGTAAGGTAATGGCAAAGCATGAAACATTCAAGCAGGTGAATACTTTTACAAACAGTGTATTTTTGTTTATGTGGTAGTTATTGTGAGGCCATCCAACATCATATCCATTCAAGGATGTTTAATTTGCATGTGGTGAAAGCAGCAACATTGTTTGAAGATGAAGAATTTGCTGACAGAAAAGGAGAGCATCATTTCTGAAGCCACTGGCTTTCAATGTGGAAACCCTCAATCGAAAATGCTGCATGGAGAAGCAAAATAAACATACCAACCGTACAGACATCAATCCATTACCTCCTCTCAAAGACTGTTTTTACATCTCAGTCATTCAGCACTGACACGGAGACATACATTTTCACAGTGTGACAGGCTTCCTGTGTTTCCCCTGCATATCACACCATCAGAATGAATCTGATTTCTAAGGAGAATTCATATCCCATCTCTATTTATGTCTCTCCATGTCCCCGGCTATCTTTTCAAACAAATAAGCAATGGAGACAATAACTGTTATTATCTGCTGAGCCGTGGTTCTATCTGTTATCTGCACTGATAGATAAGTCATCAATGAAATATTACGCTCACAGTTGCATATACAAATAAAACAAAGGTTCCAACTTCTAGATTAAAAACAAAAGTTTTGCTACATCTTTTTTCTTCTAAGAAAATAGTAATATAAAGTCTTATTGTCCACCAGTTTGATTGTTTTTGTGATTAAATACTTTGAGTACAAATACTTCTTTAAAACGTCTTCAGTTGATCCAAAATGCTGCTGCCAGAGTCTTAACTGGAGTTAGTGGGAGAGATTGTATCTCTCCAGTTTTAGCTTCTCTCCAATGGCTCCCTGTCAAATCCAGAATTTAATTCAAAATCTTATTTCTAACCTTCAAAGCTCTCAACAATCTAGGTCCATCTTATATTTGAGATTTTATGGTTCCATATTTTCCCAACAGAGCACTTTGCTCTCAGACTGCAGGTTTCTCTATGGTCCCTAGAGTTCCCAAAAGCAGAATGGGAGGAAGATCTTTCAGTTATCAGGCTCCTCTCTTGTGGAACCGACTTCTAGTTTCTTTCTGTGAGGCTGACATATTGTCCAGTTATAAGATTGGGATTAAGATTTTCTTTTGTGATAAATCCTATAGTCAGGGTTGGATTGTTATGCTGCTATAGACCTCATTTCCTTAAATGAATTGTTAAAATTGAATAGTTTTCATTTGATGCTATTTCTATCTTAACATTGATGCTATTTATATCTTAACATGTGATTCTTGATCTGCCATTGCTTATTTGTTCCAACCAAACCCATCTGGTTGAAGCAGATTGACGCTTGTCCTGAGCCTGGTTCTGCTAAAGGTTTCTTCCTTATAAGGAAGTTTTTCCTTTCCACGGTTGCCTTCATGCTTGCTCAAGAGTTCTGCTAACTGAGTTAAATTCAAAGCAGTTTGCTTCTCAGATAAATAATGTTTAATTATCTTCTATACTGTTTATGAGATGTTTGATTTTGTTTTATTATGTGACATTTTATTATTTTAAGTGTTGTTGTTATACCTGACTATTTTATGTTTTTGTACAGCACTTTGGTCCTATGGTTGTATAAAGTGCTTTAGAAATAAAGTTGGTATGGTATGGTATGGATGTTTCTGTTCAGTGCCCTGAGATGATTCTGTTGTGACTTGGCGCTACATAAACAAACTGAATTTGATTTAATTTAATTAACAAAATGTCCTTATAATTACAGAATATTTTAATAGAAATCTCCAGAAAATCTTTTGCTCGACCTCTTTGATTCATTTTTGGTCTTAATCCAACTTAAGATGGCCACCACAGCCAGCTGACTTTAGAAAACACAAATAAATCTATCCACCTTATTCTTGGGGTCTCTACTGTATAAATCATTGTGGGTACAACTTCCTGTCAGACAGGAAGTAGCAGAAAGCATTGGTAAACTATAGCGAAGCATGGACCGCAGCTTGTTTGAAAGTAATCTGCATCCAGTTCAGCAGATAAAACATTGGTTTTGTTTTGTTTATATTTATTTAACAACCATCAAGTTTACTAAAATATCTGTGCTGAGTTCAGGTACACCTGTTGTGTTCATGGCTGCAGGAACAACCAGACCAAACTAAATCAGAGGCTACAACAGCAGATTTGAACACAGATCCAAAACAAAAAAGTGTCCCTTTGAAAAGTGGTATATTTTCCATCGCCTACCTACAGAAGAGGAATTAAGAAGAATGTGGCTGAAAAAAATCTGAAATTTAAGAGACCACCCAAAACACTGTAGGCTATGTGAGCTCATTTCACTTTGTTGACTAACGGCCGACGCAGGAAAACCTGCATCCTACGTTGTTTCTGGACTACAATAAACCACCGGAGAAGAGAAGATCCTCAGAAGGATTAAAAACAGTGATGAGAACATCAGGTTTCATTTCAAGAGTATGAAGGTAACAGCATTACAGTATTTGTTTGTCTTTAGTTTTATGATTTTCTCTACAATTAACCCAAGCTCAGTGATGGAGGACTTTCAGGCTTTGGCTGGTCTCTGTGTCTGATTTAAGGTAAATAAGATTGTGTTCCACGCCTCTTTTAGCAAAACACCACCAACCTTATTACTGTGTAGATACTGATACACCTCAGAGCCTTTCAGGTTGTTCATCGCTTCACTGTCAGAAAAACAGAGTCAATGAAGTAGCTAAATATGCTAGTAGATGTAATCTGCAGCTACTTCTTTGGGTCGTCCTCCATCCCTCATCCTCTGAAGGCAGCAGTCTGATTACCGTACTTTTCGGGGTATAACACGCAGTTATTTTACTCATTTGAATGTCCTGCATGTTAACACGCAGTTTTTTTACTCATTTGAATGTC
Source organism: Garcialebias charrua (assembly GCA_038048925.1). NCBI lineage: Eukaryota > Metazoa > Chordata > Actinopteri > Cyprinodontiformes > Rivulidae > Garcialebias > Garcialebias charrua. The sequence continues at coordinate 20,985 of JBBPBX010036108.1, read as the reverse complement.
CTGCATGTTATATGCCGAAGCGTGTTATTTATGGATTTTTCCCCATATTTTAGACCCATTTTTGGCTCTGATATTGCCGTTTTTCATTTTGGGCAAAAATGGTGCAGTACCACTTTTGTCCGCTAGGGGGCCACTTCCAGACCGTTTCTAGCTCATGTGTCCGAAAAAAGCCTCCTCTGGTCGGACTGACTCTGTCGCTGCCCGCCTCCTGCTCTGGATGTAGCTGCTGTTAGCTGTGTTGTTAGCTGTTTTTTTTAGCAAGATAACTCATAAACCACACCGCGGATTTTCTTGAAACTTACAGAGCGTAATTATTTGGTGGTCATTTACAAATTGTTAGCTGTATAAGACATTTGAGATAAAATTCAATTTTTTATTATTTATTTTAGTAGCGCACAAGACTGTTTTGGAAGAAGTCAAACCGAAACAATTTAAATCTAGCAGATTTGACCATTTCGTGAATTGATTAAGGAACGGTTAAGCTCAGGAACCCTTGTGCTATAATGTCAGGTAAGATTTTTTTTTTCTCGCAAAGAAATAGTTGTTTTTACCATGTTAATGTTGTGAAGTCCTTCGGTGCTCGCTTGCTTCTGTGGCCGCCATTTTCAGCCGGGCAAATGAGGCGCTGACGTGTCGCGTAGCGCTGACGCATAATAGATGCGTGTTATACGCCGAAGCGTGTTATTTATGGATTGTTCCAATTTATTTACAATAATTGGACAAAGCGTGTTACACACAGAAGCGTGTTATACCCCGAAAAGTATGGTATATTGTCCCGTTTGAGCTCAGACAGGTGGTGTTCCTACATGTTTAAATTAAATTCACAATGCTTGTAGAAACTACATTAGCTCATACTGTTCACGCATAAACAAACGCGCAGGTTCTGGTATGCGCCGAAAGTTTCGCCCATTTGCACAAGGCACCATGGGGGCTAGGAATAAGGTAGAACAGTCCGCTAATTTCACATATACTGCGGTCAAATTGACAGGGGTTGTAGCTGAGACTTGTCCAAAACTCCCAAACTCATATGCTTAGCGGGAACTGTTAGCACAAGTTATGCACTTAATGATTTGTATCAACTCAGTTAAAATATTTCATGAACCACTGGACAGATTTTTTTAAACTCTCAGAAAGTATTAATTTGGTTTACATTTATAACTGATTAATGTTTGGGCTCAACACAATTTAAAATTGCCACCGCTATCAGATATAATTAGAACGCACAAAATTGGTTTTAACATTAGATTTTACAGATATTGAGCCAATATTTAGAGTGGTAGCAGCTGACTGCCCTTCTCAACACATACTATAAGCACTACCAGGGAACACACACTATAATCACATGAGCTTGCACATTATGTCATTTTCATGGTTTGATCAACATTGATACAACTCCATCTTTTCTCAACATGAGATGTTAGTTTGAAACTTGGACATGAAAGGCAGCTGCAATAATGCATATAATATAGGTAATAAAGGATTTTAAATACCAATTTTTTTTACACAAAAAGAACTGCTCTGACTAAACTTTAACAACAGTATACACATATACACATTTTGAATTAAAGCTGTAGTCCAAGCAGTTAAACAAAAACAGACCAGAAATCCAGTCATTTCATACATGATGATGTGAATCAGTAAATTACTTTTAATTATTTTCCTTTTGCTAGTGTTCACTCACAATGAAGCACTTTTTAAAACCTGTGGATCCCCTTCCACCACTGGGTGGGGGTAGTTCCCATGTGCTAGGTGCATTTACCTAGCGTGGTTACAGCATCACACATGGCTGTTTTAACCTTGTTTTGCTCATTGAAGTAACATGGTGGATCTTCATGCTCACATGCTGTGGCCATATGTGATGCCAGGGATTCCACATCAGATTACATAACAGCACTAGGAGGAGATTTCATCACATATTAGCAGATGACTGTTTTCTTGTGTTTGCTTTGCTTTTTTTAATTCTTGAACCACAAACAAACCAGAGCAGAATTTGCTTGAATGCTGATTTTTTAAAATATATATGTAATATCACTGCTGCCTTTGCAGTTTTGTACCTTCATACAGTGATGGCCATACACTATATTTGAAATATGTTAGGGTAAAAAAAGACAAGTATGCAGTCATATTGATGACATGCTGCTGATTTAACACGTAAAAAAAATCATATTTGTTTTTAACAGGAAGTACTATGCACAGTACCTTAAGTGTGCACCAATTTAGATTATTTATAGTTATTATCTAAAAAAGCTAAGTCTGGTCCTCTGGACATTCAAAAAACAAAACAAAGCAAAAAAATTGTAGAAACATTTCGTCTTTCGTCCGAAAGACTTCCTCAGTCTGAGCTGCTGTATTCAGCTCAGTCTTATAAATAGCACCCTTTCACAGTGGATCAACCAGTTGGCTGATGACAGCCTGAAACCAGCTGCTCACATGATCAAGGAGGACCATCAGCCTAACGATGGATCGTTAGCACCCTGATGGTTGTTTGCTATTCACAGAGGGCTGAGTGATACTAGCAATAACAGCATTATGTTCATACTGTTATTACATTCATAAATAAATAGTGGTAAATCCTTATTGGACTTTTTACAAAAAAAAATAAAAATGTGTCAATTTGATATCAAATGTTTACAGAGTGATACCCAATAAACAAAACATTAATGTAAAACAATTACAATACTTGCATAAATATTAATAAAAATAATACTTTGTAAAAAAAAAAAACAGAAGACTGGGACTGCCAAGATCTATTCTGATGTTTCTTCAACTCTTTTTTCTCTTCTGTGAAGCGTAGACAGTTGGCAACAGTTGTTGAATGCCCAGACTCTCCATCTGACCTGCTGAAGCCTGTACTTTCTTCAGAGTGGTCAGGTGTCTAGGTGGTCTCTCACTATTCTTCCTCTTCACTGTCAGTTTGTGAGGACAGCCTGCTCTTGGCAGGTTTACACATGTCCCATATTGCTACTATCTCTTAGAGATGGATTTAACAGAACATCAAGGGTGTTTAGAGACTTGGAAATCATTTTCTATCCACCGCCTGACTTGCACTTTTCAATCATCTTTTGTCTGACTTGAATTGAAAGAGTTTCTTTAAAGGGGGGGGGGGGTGAATATTTATGAAATCCCTTATTGTCCTGGTCACGGAGAGGAGAGGGGGGATTGGAAATAGCCTCCATCCAACCGTGCATGCTGTGGTGCGATAACTTGAAAAATAAGTGAGGTACTGACTTCCATTTTGGTGTGATCCATTGATGTTGTGCAGCCACACACCAAATTCTGAGGTCAGACAGTTCCATTTTACATTTAGGTGAAATAAAGATTCCTTTAGAAAACGATGTTGCTATATCAAAATCCAAGATGGTTGCCATCATATTTTTGTATATTTAAACCTTATGAGCTAGAAAAAGGTTTGACAGGTAGATAAATCACAAGAAAGGGTTAGATCATGCCATCTGGATACGTTTATTTTTGGGGAGAAACGTTATGTCTTTCTTCAGAAATACTTCATCAGTCTGAGGCCTGCCAATCCAGATCTGTCTTATAAATAGCACCTTATTGGCGTGTTTCACGCCATCTCCCTAGAATCCAATGAAACTAGCTTTAGATGGGACCATTCATCCAAAAACAATCATTTATCATGTATAACGACTGTTATACATTACGACTGATTGTTTTGGACAGATGGACTGACAAAGTCTTTCGGATGAAAACCAATACGTTTTTCTCAAAAAAAAAAAAAAGATTTAGAGGACATGATTTAACCCTTTTTTGTGACTTGTGAGCTAAAGTTTTGCTTGAAAGTATAGTTTCCATGATTAGGGTGGCTCTTGGGTGACCGGAGATGAATCTATAGTGGTCAAGGCCACCATTGGTCACCCCCTGGCTGCACCTTTGCACCTGGTGGTGGATAAAATTGCTCCCTACACTTGTCAGAATATGTCACTCTGTCACACATCTGTTCTCCACATTGCAACTCCCACCCACTTGAATATCTTGCACTTGCACCAAAACATTAAGGTTTATTAACGTTCCCTGTTCTGTTCCAGTCCAGAAAAACACTCATCTCTAAAACTACAAACATTCTTTATTCAAATCCCTCAGCGACGGGGGACATCACTTAGCACTTTGAGATTTTCATTAATGAAAAGTGCGTTATAAATTGAATTCATTATTATTAGTATTATTACATCAGCGTACTGCTTGTTTTACACCACATGTTTTTTTACTTCTGGTGCTACTCTGTAGAAATTTGATTTCATGTTCACATTAAAGAACACTTTTTGACTGCTTTGTTTTTTTTCTGTAAAGAAGGATGATTTTATTGACCAAGATTAATATTCTAAAGCACAGGCACTTTATAGTGACAGCTTTAATGAGCTGATAATAGAAAGACATTCAACAAGGCAGAAATCTGAAAGGAACATCATGCTGAGACTTTATCAGCTGGAACTACTAAGAGAAGGATCACTTGTGTCAACTATTCACATATATGTGCACATTTAAAGCAGGCAGTGTGTGGACACGTGAGGTTGTGAACATAAAATACACACACGAGGAAACACATCTGATAAGATGTGACTGAATATTCTCCCGTCTTGTGCAGAAAAAAAGAGAAGCTCTATCTCTGCATGCAGGGCCTGTTTTACCAGAAGTGGAACATCACACACAGATGTTCCCTTTGTTCTTAGAACATGTCTGCTTCCTGTTTCTAATCTCAAAACAAACTCTAATCTGGATCCTTCTTTAAAATTATTTATTTTTCTACATTGTTGCAGCATCCCTTGTGTCTTTATTGGTTGTCACGAAAGGTGAGCAATCATGTATTTGCCTGCGTCTGAGCATATTGTCAGTTTTTAATTGAATGCCTGCCTGTTAGCAAAATGTCGTTATGAACCAATAGACAGATATGAATGAATCTCTCGGATTATTATCATTGGATCCACCTCAACAAATGTCTAACTGTTGAGGGGAGTGAACTTGATTCACAATGACCACTAGAGCTAATTGACCTTAGCAAACACAACAAGAGTACAACATATGGCCCGTTATACACCGTCAACAAACTATCATGCAGCCCATCATACCACATTGCATCACAACGATGTACAACAACGGCCTGGACAAGAAAAGACCTTGTTTGAACCTTGACCTTGATTTGTGACCTTGACATAAGACCCGAGTATTGAAAATATTACAAGACGCATCGTTTAGTGGTGGTAGAAATTTGTATCAAATTTCATTGAATTATCTTGAACAGTTCAGATTTTAAGGGCGGGACAAGAATGTTTATGGATGGATAGCGACTGTAGCATAGCATAGCCATCTTTTAACGGGTGTATAATAATAATAATAATGATGATAATAATAATAATAATTATTATTATTATAATACATATAATAATAATAATAATAATAGTTGGTAAGTAAGTACCGGTAATTTATTTTAGCTATTCTCTTCAGCCGGTCTCAGGTTCGATCCCCGGTCATGGCATACCTCATTGTGTCCCTGGGCAAGACACTTTATATATATATATAGTTTTTGGAACACGCAGGAACTTAGAAAAATTTTGAACAGAGACACGTTTCTGGTCCCTCCCCCTTGCTCTCGGGTGAACTGCAGCTCAGCCTTTATAGCTCCGCCTCCACTGCATGTCCTGTCTCGTGAACGCGCATGTGTGCAGCCGCTGCGATGTTCTGTGTTTATATGTTAATAAAACGTTCTAAAAAATAAAATAAAAACATGGAGCGCTGGTCCAGCACACCAGAACACCAGGAAATCTGCAGAGCCTCGCGCAGCCACGTTGAACCCGAGTTTAATTCGCTCGTGACAAATTCATTCATTTCCTCATCATTTCAGTCATGGAGTCAGCGGAGGAGGAAGCGATCACTTGACTTTTGGCAAAAAAACAAAAGAAAAGTCCAGATCAGGGATGAAGAAGGGGAATTTAATACATTTGTGTCACATACAAAACAGTCCTGCATCGCTTTGCAATCCTTTGAACGAGAACGTGCGCGGATGCGCGCTGGGGCTGGGACAGGCGGGGGCGTGGGTTAGGGGCGTGAGAAGCTCTGTTTTTATTGGCTGGTTAAAAACTCTGTTTTTATTGGCTGGTTAACGGCGGGTCACTGTGGGTTTTTAGAAATGCTTTTAGTACCACCTGGAGAAGCAAGGGGACTATAGTTTTTTTCAGAGATTACTTGTCTAACATCAGTCTGTCAGGAGATAGTGACAGAGTGAAGAAATATGTTAAAAATATATTTTTAGAAAAGTTACATATAGCAGCTTTAAAATAAAATATTTACCTGAGGACCTTGTTGTATTGCGGTTCGCCCTGATCAGAAATGGTGCATAAAACCTTCTTAAATCCCCACAGTTTCATTAAATTCTCCAAGTGTCTCTGTGGAAGCAAAACTCCAACGCCAGTCTGGCCTTGACGTTGCACTTCCACAGAGTCACAGCATCAAGACGAACAAACAGAAGAAGAACTAGAAGAACAGCAAGAACAAGGAAAACAAGAAGAAGAAGAACAACAGCAATGGCAGTAGCAGTAGAAGTAAACCATGCCAGAGCAGACTTTAACAATGTTGGATGGCAGTTCTCTAGATTTTTGTTTACATCCATCCATCCATCTATTATCTTTACCCGCTTCTTCCTTTTTGGGTTACGGGGGTCACTGGTGCCAAATGTCTAGCCATCACAGTGTGAGAGGCGGGGTACACCCTGGATAGGTCGCAAGTCCATCATATTTGATCAAGTTAAAACAAAGAGTTGCTCTGCTCTAGAAACTTTGAATTTAATGCGTAGATCATTTGTATGTATCAAATAATTAATGTCAACGGGGCAGCAGATGTAGGGGCCCACATATGCCCTAATTGTCCCCTGCACATGGGAGGCTGGAGTGTTTTAAACTGCTTCAATGCAAAAAGCTCCATTAACCAAAGAGAAACCCTTAAATAGGCTGTGAAAAAAAGGGATGTCACTTCTTTTAGGGAGTAAAAGCAGCTGTCACAGAGTACAAAAAGCTCAGAAACAACACAATCTGTATAAAAACCAGTGATAAAGGGATGCTGCTGTCTTCTCTGCAGCACACTGTCATTTAAAAGCCGCCCACCCAACATGGACACAACATAAAACACACAAGTTGACTTTGAAAAAAAAAAAGATATCATTCATCCTGCTGTGCATCTTCAAAAGCTGTTCAGAAGCCTGTTACATTTGGACAAGTGCTGCTGTTGTGTTTAGAGGAGTAGATCTCATTAGATGGTGTGTTCATTCAGTTTAATTCATCATAATTAAAGACCACCAGTCAACTGAACAGAAAACAGAGTGGAGTCTCTTTTCCTAAAAGACCATGATTGATTTATTTCCACTGCCCTCCAGTTTCTGTGACAAAAATTCATTTGCCTCAGAAAACGAGAAGCATGTATATGAGAGCATTATAAAGAGAGAAGATGTGTTGATTCATGGTCTGGATGGAGAAATAAAAAGGCCTCTCTGACAAACCCTGACAGCCCAGTGCATGTGGAATAAAGCTGACATGTGCAGGCGTGTGGAAGAAAGGATCGGGGCGGGAACACCGAGGTGTGGGAGTGAATCATGTTGTTCTTTTTTCTCAAAAGTCAAAGGCCCCCCGAGCAGGCACTCAATGGTTTCAGGCAGCGTGAAGAAATGGATCTAAAATTATTTTTTTGTTGAAAGGTTTCAACAAATATCAATCCTTACTCTGGAAGACTGCACGTGCAAAGGGTGTTACATGTCTCAATCAGTGGTCAGAACCCTGGACAATGTGGCTGCTCGCTTTACCAGCCGGCCATTTGTCAGTCGCTGAAAGTCGATGTCACACTCGTCCTTCAGGATCTTGATAAAAACGTAGAACGTATTATGTATCCTGCATTTTGTCAAGTGTTCAGAACTACACGCTACCTCCCAACATTCAAACTAATTTTGTAAAAAGGAAAAGTACTTATAATCTTAAGGGAATGGACATTTTTGTAACGCCACAGTACAGAACTACTTTGAAGGGTCGGTCTACTTTAATTCAGGGAATAAGTATGTGGAATGGTTTGGAAAATGATGTTAAAATAGTAAAGACAATGCCTATGTTCAAGAAAATGATTAAGACTACGTACATTTTTGAAAATATACATATACATTACTTTATCTCAAATGTACTATATATATTGGAAAATTGGATTAGTTATTTGTTATGTTATATTATTCATAGATGATTGTTGTTTGAATTAATATTTTGAGTTAATTTTGTTTTAAAGAAGGGGCAAACATGATAAGATTTTTTTCTTCTTCTGCTAGGTACCTTTCATTTTATGTATTGCTTACTTTTATCATGTGGTTTTGTAAATAGCTTTTTGTGTTTTAAATATGAAATGAACAAAATAAATTAAACAAAAAAAATTAAAAGTGTTGCTGGAGAAAGAGGTATGTTTGCTTCATGGGAAGTTTCTGACTGGAAGTCAGATGACAAAGTGAAAGATCCTTAGCTTGCTGAGTCAGCATATTTCTGTAGGTTCCCTTCAGTACTTTCAAGTGAGCCAAAGGCAAACGGGTTACCGGGGGGGACGAAAACTAAAACAAAACAGACAATCAAGATGTAAAGAAATATCTGACACAATTAAAATATTCTAACCAATGACATGACTGGGATTCTTACATAACGTTAAGTCTTCAGGTCTTTGTAGCTCCGGATGTTTCAAAGGCCTCAAGCTGAAAATAATCTTCCTAAAATGTCATTTGGATTTGCCAATAATGGTTCACTTCACTGATTTTACATACTGAGAGAGAAAAAAAAGTATATCTGTGATAATTTGCCCCAGAGATTTTTCAAAAGTCTAAAAAGAAATGTTTCCCGTTATAACTAAAAAAGCTAAGTCTGGTCCTCTGGACATTCATAAAACAGAACAAAACAAAGCAAAAAAAATTGTAGAAACGTTTCGTCTTTCATCCGAAAGACTTCCGCAGTCTGAGATACTGTATTCAGCTCAGTCTTTTATATAT
>JBBPBX010036107.1:0-31673 GCA_038048925.1 Garcialebias charrua | reverse complement strand
GGGTTTGCTAACTTTTATAGACGTTTTATCAAGGGTTACAGTCAAATCTCCAAACCCCTTCATGCTCTCACATCTACTAAGACACGTTTCTTTTGGACTCCACTCGCCGATGAGGCTTTTTCCACACTCAAATCTCTGTTTTCTTCCGCTCCCGTCCTCCAGGCCCCCAACCCTGATGAACCTTTTGTTGTGGAGGTTGACGCCTCTAGTACAGGGGTGGGGGCTGTTCTCAGCCAACGTAGCCAAGAGGGCCGTCTTCACCCCTGTGCTTTCTTCTCTAGGAGTCTCTCGTCAGCCGAACGAAACTATGACGTAGGCGATCGGGAGCTGTTGGCTGTCAAATTGGCTCTGGAGGAGTGGCGCCACTGGCTGGAGGGCTCAAGGTTTCCTTTCCTAGTGTGGACTGACCACAAGAACTTAGAGTATCTCCAGTCAGCTCGCCGCTTAAACCCCCGCCAGGCCAGGTGGGCACTTTTTTTCTCCCGGTTTAATTTCACCCTGTCCTATCGTCCGGGCGAGAAGAACGTTAAACCAGACGCTCTGTCTCGTATTTCTGAGGGCGACTCTCCTTCCCTTGGGGTTGAGAATGACTACATCCTCCCAGAGTCTACCCGTCTAGCTACCACCCGCTTAGAATCTGACCTGAAACGTCTCAACCAATCACTTCCTCCACCTCCTGAATGTCCGAGGGATCGTCTTTATGTCCCTCCTGATTGGGTCAGGAAGGTGTTGGAGTTTGCTCATAGCTCTCGTCTCTTCTGTCACCCGGGCCTAACCAAGACCCTCGCTTTGGTCCGGTCCCTGTTCTGGTGGGAGACCCTGTCCAAGGATGTTGATACCTTTGTACGTTCTTGTCCCGCCTGTTCCCAGTCCAAAACCTCTAGGCGTCCCCCCTCTGGACTTCTTCGTCCTCTTCCCTGTCCTTCTCGTCCCTGGTCCCACATTGGTATGGACTTTGTCACTGGTCTCCCCAACTCAGAAGGCTACACGGTCATTCTCACCATTGTAGATCGTTTCTCCAAGATGACTCATCTTGTACCCCTTAAGAAACTACCGTCTTCTAAGGACTTAGCCCACATCATGGCCCGTGAAGTTTACAGACTTCACGGGCTCCCTCTTAACATTGTTTCTGACAGGGGCCCTCAGTTTGTCTCTCTCTTCTGGAGGGAGTTCTGTAGCCTGCTTGGGATTTCCGTCAATCTCTCTTCTGGCTTCCATCCTGAGACTGACGGCCAGGCTGAGAGGGCTAACCAGGAGGTGGAGGGTAAGCTTAGACTCCTTTGCCAGCAGGACCCTGAGAAGTGGTCCTCCGCTCTCCCCTGGGTGGAACATGCCATTAATACTCTCCCTTCCTCTGCCACTGGTCTTTCCCCCTTTTACGTTGTGTTCGGTTATCAACCCCCTGTCTTTTCTGTTCAGGAACGTGACGCTGCTGTCCCTTCTGCCCATCTAGCGGCCCTCAGGTGCCAGAGGGTCTGGAGGAGAGCCAGACGGGCCTTGCTCAAAACTACGGCGGTCTATATTAGAAAAGCCGACCGCCGCAGGACCCCTCAACCCGACTACAAGGTGGGTCAGAAGGTCTGGCTCTCCACCAAGAATCTCCCCCTCAAGGCACAGTCCCGTAAGCTTGCCCCCCGTTTTATCGGTCCTTTTCCCATTTCCAAAATCATCAACCCCGTTTCTGTTCGTGTCTCCCTGCCCAAGTCCTTCCGTGTCCACCCCACGTTTCATGTTTCCTGTGTCAAGCCTGTGGTAACCTCTGGTTTTCACCCCCCTGTTCGATCCCCTCCTCCTGCCCGCCTTATCGACGGGTCTCCCGCCTATACTGTCCGTCGCCTCCTCCGTTCTAGACGGAGGGGCCGCGGCCTCCAGTACCTGGTTGACTGGGAGGGGTATGGCCCGGAGGAGCGGTCCTGGGTTCCCTCCCGCCATGTTTTGGACAGGTCCCTCATCTCTAGCTTTCACAGGCTCCATCCGGACCAACCAGGTGGGACGCCTGGAGGCGTCCCTTGAGGTGGGGATATGTCACGTTTCACGCCTGTTAGGTTAGATTTAGATTTTAGTCTCACTCTGTACAACACTGCTTGTTGTTTCTGGATTCTGTCCTGTCTCCTGTCTGTATGTGGGTTTAGGTTTGCCTTCATTTTGGAACCGGTTTGTCCTCACTGCTGCGCTCCTCACTGCTGCACTGATTAGTTTCAAATCAGCTGCACCTGCTGCTACACCCTTTATAAGTCAGACTCTCACACCAGGTATTTGCCAGATAGTCGAAAACTGTTCACAGCAAGTAGTTATCCCGCGCCCGTTTCTGTCCCTCTTCCTGTTTCATGTATCCTCGCCTCATTGATTTCCTGGTTCTGACGTCTCGCCTGCCTGCACATCTGCCTCTGCCTTCTCCCTCTCGGACTGTCGTTTGCTGGATTAATGTGACTGACCCTGGATCGCCTGACTTCGTCTCATCGCCTGCCCCTATTTGGATCATCTGCTCTCCTGCGTTCTGGTGTGTTCCTTCATCTGCTGGATTACGTCACGCCTCGCTGCGGCCGGCTGCTTTCCTTCACCGGCATCAGCCCCTCCCCGCAGTGGACCGGATCAGCTGGAGTTTCTCCCCGCTGGACCTGATCAGCTGGAGTTTCTCCCCACTCGGAAAACCCATCCATCTGTGAGACGGTTAGTGGTTATTTCTCATTGACTGTTAAATATTAGTTTTCACCATCAGACCACTAACCGTTCTCCTCATCCTACAGACTCGTTCCAGCCAGTGGTCCCTGATCGACACCAGAGCCAATCAGAGCAGAACAAAGAAAATAAAAACTTTGATTTAATTGTCTAAACTTTTGTGGTGATTTTGGTCCGGTCATTTTGGGTTCGTGACAGATACTGGTCCCAGTAAAATGAGCAGCCATTAAAGTTTGAACTGGAATATTTGGATTAACAGTCCCATGGAATCAGCAGCTGTATAAATGTTAGAGTGATGGTCCAGATGTTCTGAAGAGGCTGTATGATCCGTTTCATTTATGGTTCTGATAGTAACGTCTTGTAAAATGCAAACATTTAGTTTAGACTCTACTGGTTTTACTGGAGCTTTTTAACACAAAGTGGCTCATGTGGCCTGTGAGTGTGTTCAAGTTTTCCAGCAGATTTCTCAGATTTCTTATGTTGAAATTATGAGTTCATTGAAAATGAGTTGGACTCAAATGAAATAATTTGACCTGAAACTGGAAGCCACAGATTAGATTTATTATATTGAATGACAAATAAAATATATATCCCTAAATAAACTTTGTATTCTGATTAAATTAGAAATGAAAACACATTTGATTATTTCATTGTGGAGCTCTGAGTGATTTTTAGGATGACGCTGGAAGTTTGAGTTTAGTTTTATTTGACAATCTGTTTCAAATCTTACAGCAGCTGGTAGAACTATAATGAGATATTAATGCTGTTTCAGTCACATTTGAATATTTGGGATGTCATTAAGAAAAGATTCAGTGAACACATGGAGCTTCTTCCTGACAGTTTCACATCAAACTGACTTCAGTCTCTGTTACCATGGTGATGTCATCAGACTGACTTCAGTCTCTGTTACCATGGTGATGTCATCATCAGACTGACTTCAGTCTCTGTTACCATGGTGATGTCATCAGGCTCGTTTGTCTCTGTTACCATGGTGATGTCATCAGGCTCGTTTGTCTCTGTTACCATGGTGATGTCATCAGGCTCGTTTGTCTCTGTTACCATGGTGATGTCATCAGGCTCGTTTGTCTCTGTTACCATGGTGATGTCATCAGGCTCGTTTGTCTCTGTTACCATGGTGATGTCATCAGGCTCGTTTGTCTCTGTTACCATGGTGATGTCATCAGGCTCGTTTGTCTCTGTTACCATGGTGATGTCATCAGACTGACTTCAGTCTCTGTTACCATGGTGATGTCATCAGGCTCGTTTGTCTCTGTTACCATGGTGATGTCATCAGGCTCGTTTGTCTCTGTTACCATGGTGATGTCATCAGGCTCGTTTGTCTCTGTTACCATGGTGATGTCATCAGGCTCGTTTGTCTCTGTTACCATGGTGATGTCATCAGGCTCGTTAGTGACTCTGAGAAGTTTCAGCTCAACACAGCTGTTCCCTTCACTTTGTAGTCCAGCTCTCTGGTGATCCACTGAGCGAGCATCAGAACCTCATGAAGATGACGTGAAGAGTTCATCACTTCTGCTTCCTTCACTAACAGAAGCAGACATATCTTGTCACCTTCCATGGTTTCAAAAGTCAGCTTGATGTCATGTGAAGTGTGTGAGCTCCAAGAATGAAGTGTAATCTAAATGTAGAGCAGGGCAGCTGTTTAGTTTGTTTACCAGCTGTTTTTCTGCTTTCTTCAACATGTTGCATTATTTGACAGCTTCATGTGTGCACATCACACTGAAATGATCATTTCTATTCTTCAAGTGTTTTACACATCATTTGTAGACAAGTTTGATTGAGTCATTTCATAAGAAGCTGTGGGCAGCAGTGGTCAGTGCATGTTTGCCTCCCAGCTTTTCTGTGTGGACTTTACATGATCTCTCTTTGCACACATGGCTTTATATGTGTGCACAAATTCAGCTCACAACGATTCTGTGCTGGTAAATCACTTTGGTAACCTTGTAAAATAAACGTGTTATTTGTACATGTGTAGATAAGAATGTGTGTGTAAAAAGATTTGTGTTAGTAAAAATAATGACACAAGTTACAAATCTTCATTGTGAAGGTCTGTTTACAGATACAAATAAAAAAACAACGTATAAAACTCTGTGTGAGTTTCAATTTACAAGAAAGAATTATGAGCAGATTTTTCTTCCTCTCAGCTGATCCAAAGATTAATTGTTGAAAGTATCTTTGAAATCTGTTCAGTGGTTCATGAGATATTTTACTAACAGACAAACAGGACTGACTCCAACAAATTATATCAAGGTTTTAGACAAAATTGTTTCACAATGTGTTTCACTCAAAGTATGTGTTGAGTATGATGCTCAGCTACTACCACAACAACTGTCAGCTCAATATCTGTCAAACTGGCTGAGTTATAGTCATGTTGGTGTTTCCTAAAGTCAGTTTTCTCTGGCAGCCATCTTCAATTCAGGAGTTAGTCAGTTTTACATGTATGTCCAATTATTAGTTTCTGAGAGTTTTACTAAAATCTGTTCAATTGTATCTGAGATATTTAACTGATTTAAATAGTTTATGGCAAAGTTTTAAACACATATTATGTGTTATGAGACAGCACTCAGAGTAAAAGATGGAGGTCAGTCTCAGCTACTACCACACTGACATTTAACTCAATTCCTGTAAAACTGACAGAGTCATTTTGTTGTGGCGGCCATCTTGATTCAGGTTGACTCTAAAATAAATCAGTTGTAGAGGAACATCCAATGATTTTTTTTATTAAATGTTAAATAAAATCCACATCATGATTCATGACATTACTGATAGTACAAAACACACACACACACACACCACACACATGCACGCACGCACGCACGCACGCACACACACACTCACAGACACACACACGCGCACACACACACACGCACACACACCCACACATCCCTCCTCCTCCATCAGCAGGTGATAAACATGTCTGACCTCAGAGTCTCCAGTCTACATCGTGGAGTCTCCAGAAAACCACACAGCTGCTTCACTCCTGAATCCTGCAGCTTGTTGAGGTTCAGGTTCAGTTCTGTCAGGTGGGAGGGGTTGGACTTCAGAGCTGAGCTCAGAGAAGAACAGCTGATCTCTGACAAACTGCAGCTCCACAAACTGAATAAAGAATAAAACATGTAAGTTTAGAAAACAAAACTTTTAAAGACTGAACTGTGAAAAACATTGACCCAACTGAAAAATGTTTTAATGTTTCAAACTAAACTTTTTAATTGTAAGAGTCTTTTATTCAAAGGAGTTGAAAACTTAATGCAACATTTGTTATTTTTACAGTTACGTTATATCTGTGAATAAAAGTTTGTTTGTGTGTTAAAGTATATGATAAATAACATCTGTATGTTATATATTCTTATTCCATGCTGCATTTTGATTGGCTGCTGAATTTGTAATATAAAGTCATGAAAGGCATCAGCAGGGCAGAAGTCTTGCACCTGAGAGTAACTCAGTCTTTAGACGTCACTTTCCTTTTGTTTTGAATATATTTGTTTTGTTTCCATTGAAGTTCAGTAAAGTAAAAAAAACTAAATGACTGGATTCAAGACTTATTCTGAAGAAACGTGTCGCGTCAGAAAGAGATTTTTGGGTGTTGAACTAGTGAGGGGTGGTGGCACTCACATTAATTATTGAAGTTTATTCAGTAATAATAAATAATAACAGTTAGTTTCAGCTCTGATTCTATTGTGAAGGGCATGACTTTAACTATGAGCTGAACATCAAGTGTGTCAGAGTTTCCAAGTAAATGACACAATGTTTAATATTTGATGTTCAATGAAAGACCAGAAGAAGAAAACAGAGTTTGTCATGAAACTCCTCAGTGTGGATCAGTAAAATATCAGCCTTATGTCGGCACTTTAGTGTCACCACAACTTTCACATCACATTCACCTCAGCACTAAACTAAATAAACACCTAGCATTCCTTGAAGGAATCATTGGAGCCAAATCACATTTCTACATCAAATAAACAACAATCAGGTAGAAAAACTGTCATCAAGTCCTAAAGTTCAGCCATTCTCTTAGAAAAAACATCAACTAGTTGTGTAACATCATTACATGTTGTATAAATATAGAATACAGGCTGATCCATGAAGTCAGAGTCAGAGAGTCAGAGAGTCTTTATTGTCATTTGCACCGCATGTGGTACATGAGATGAAAACGAGATTATGTACACGAGGTCCCAGTTACATCCAACAACAAATGAAAGAGAAAAACAGTAATAACATCTAGAACTAACTAAGAAAAGCATCAACTAGTAATACACTAAGCTTAATATAGTGGGAATAAACAGCAGCACGAACATGAGTTTGTATGAGCAGATGGTCACAGATGAACACAGATGAACACAGCAACAAGAAAACAGATCAGCATCAGTATGATGTGATATTTTGCAGTGTTTATTTTTTATTTTATTTTTATTTATTCATGAGTCTAACAGCCTCAGGGTAGAAGCTGTTCCTCAGTCTAGTGGTTCTACACTTGATGCTCCTCAACCTCCGTCCTGAGGGGAGTGGGGCAAAGAGTGAGTGTGCTGGGTGAGTGAGGTCTTTCATGATGCAGGTGGCTCTTTTCCTGCATCTGGAGGTGTAAATGTCTGTGATGGTGGGGAGACTGACTCCAACAGACTTCTGTGCAGCCTTCACCACTCTCTGCAGAGCTTTCCTCTCTTCAACTGTGCAGCCTCCATGCCACACGTTGATGCTGGAGCACAGGATGCTCTCCACTGCACACCTGTAGAAGGAGGTGAGGACTGGGCTGCTCAGACCAGCTCGTCTCAGCCGTCTGAGGAAGTAGAGTCTCTGATGACCTTTCTTGATCAGGCTGGTGGTGTTGTTGCTCCAGCTGAGGTTATCATTCATGTGTACACCCAAGTATTTGTAGCTGGAGACCACTTCCACTGCAGACCCACCTATTTTCAGTGGGGCATGGGTGTGTTTGTTCCTTCTGAAGTCCACAATCATCTCCTTTGTCTTCTTCACATTCATGTGAAGATTGTTCTCTTTGCACCAGCTCTCCAGGTGTTCCACCTCCTGTCTGTAGCTGGACTCATCATTGTTTGTAATGCATCCCACCACCGCTGTATCATCTGCAAACTTAACAATATGACAGCCTGGAAGTGTGGCTGTACAATCATATGTGAGCAGAGTGAACAGAAGGGGGCTCAGCACACATCCCTGAGGAGAGCCAGTGCTGAGGGTTATGGTGGAGGAGGAGAAGTTGTGGATCTTCACGGACTGTGGTCTGTCTGTTAAGAAGTCTAGTACCCAGTTACAAATAGAGGGGCTTAGTCCAAGTGTAGATAGTTTGTCTATCAGAGTTTGGGGGATCATGGTGTTGAAGGCAGATGTGAAGTCCACAAAGAGCAGACGCACGTATGAGTCTTTCTGATCCAGGTGGGTGAGAGCAGTGTGGACCACGGAAGAAATGGCGTCCTCTGTTGATCGGTTCTCACGGTATGCGTATTGATGAGGGTCCTCATTGATGTTGACGGTTGCCTTGATGTGGGACATGACCAGTTTCTCAAAACATTTAGCGACTATCGGGGTGAGGGCCACCGGTCTATAGTCATTCAGACCAGTCACTGTGGAGCTCTTTGGGACTGGGATGATGGTCGCGGTCTTCAGGCAGGTGGGAACTGACTCCAGTGCAAGTGAGGTGGTGAAGATGTCAGCCAGCACCTCACAGAGCTGGTCCGCACATTCCTTCAGAACTTTCCCTGGGATGTTGTCTGGTCCGGTTGCTTTATGAGGATTAATCTTTCTGAGACTGCCTCTCACTTCTGCTGCGGACACCCTGAGATGCTCTTCATCTGGTGATGAGGTGAGTCTGGTGCTAGCAGGTCTGTTTGGATCATCAAAACGTGCATAAAACTTATTGAGGGCATCAGGCAGAGATGGGTCCCTGGGGCATTGTTTGTTTTTGCCTTTGTAATCTGTTATGCATTTAATACCCTTCCACATGCTCCGTGGGTCTTGTGAGGTGAACTGTCCCTCGATCCTCTGTGCATACGTGGCCTTGGCCTTCTTAATGCCATCCTTCAGTTCATTCCTGCTCTTTCTCAGTTCCACTTTATCTCCTGACTTGAATGCAGTGTCTCTGGCTGCTAGCAAGGCGTGAACTTCTCTATTTAACCAGGGTTTCCGGTTCGGGTAGGATTTCACATATTTTTTTATGGATACATTCTCAGAGCATGTACTGATGTAACCCAGGACTGAGGAAGCGTACAGTTCCATGTCCACTGAACTTCCATCAGTGGCCGCTTCCCTGAAAACAGACCAGTTTGTCCTCTCAAAACAGTCTCTCAACAAGGGGGAACTATCTTGAGGCCAGATTGTTATTTGTCTTTGTTCCGGCTTGGACCGCCTGAGTGGAGGGAGTTCTCTTGGCGCCAGGATCAGAGACTCGTGGTCGGAAGCTCCGAGCGGTGGGCGTGTCTTCGCCGTGTATGCCCCCTTTACATTTGTGAAGACTTGGTCGAGTGTTTTATCTCCTCTCGTAGCTGTGAAGACGTTCTTATTGAAGGCTGGGAGGGAGACTTGAAGATCAACGTGATTGACGTCCCCGCAAACAATGAAAAGCCCCTCAGGATATTTACACTGCAGCGAGGTGAGTAAGTCATGAATTTCTCCCTGGGCGTCATTAGCATTAGCATCAGGGGCTATGTAAATAACGCTGATTAAGATCACTGAATAGTCACGTGGCATGTAGTGCGGGCGACACCTAACTGTGATCAACTCCACGGCAGCTGAACAAGCTCTTTTTATCACAGCACAGTTCGTGCACCAATCTTTGTGTACGTAAATACAAACACCGCCGCCTCGCGTTTTCCCCGTAGTCTTGATGCACCGGTCCGTTCTGAAGAAGAGCCGGTCGTCCAGCTCGTAAACAGAGTCAGGAGTGTCCTCAGAAATCCATGTTTCCGTAAGACAAAGCACGGAGCATCTTCTCATCTCCTCCGACGTGGTCACCCTCAAACGAAGTAGATCCATCTTGTTGTCGAGCGAGCGCACGTTAGACAGAAAAAGAGCCGGCATCGGGGGTTTACCGGTTTTAGCGTCTGCCCGCATTCTCGTCATAATTCCTGCACGACAACCTCTCTTCTTTCCACGAGAGCACCGCTTCCTTTTCTTTCCCCTGGAGCGCATCTGCTTCCAGAAGGACGTTTTTAGCAGGTCCAATCTTCCGAGCTCTGATTTGAGTTCGTTGCTGATTTCAGCTGTGCCCTGTGGTAAATCCGCTCCGATTCTTAACAGATCAGTTCGGCTGTAATTCACCCGCAAAAAACGCGCAGAGTCAGGTACAAAAACACTATTAAAATTACTAAAAACTAGAGATGATCCGGGAACTCGTGAAGCTGCGGCTGCACTGAGCGCGGCCATCTTGCTTATGAATCAAATGAGATCAACTTTATTAATAAAGCAGATTTAAACAACAAGAGTTGACCAATGTGCTGAACAACAAACTCCAAAATAACATCCATAAAACAACAAAGTGAAGGTGTTCAAACACAACATTTAAGAACAAGTCCAAATCTATTCTTAAAGGAGTCAATGAAAAAAGACTTGAGCTGCTAAAATCATTGGAAGCCAAAGGAAATGAACTTTTCAGTTTGAAACGTCTCAATCCAGAGGCTGAACATGATGGAGAGTAGAAGACTGTTGAGGCTCTTGTTGAATTCTTTCACTTTGAATTCTTCAACTTCACCTGGATCAAACTGGAACACATTTCTAACTAGTTCACTCCTTTGATTCTGTCAAACAGATGTGAGCAAGAGGAAACAGCTGTTAAAGGAACACTGGCCTCAACCACCACATGCTGCTGAAATCACTTGTGGACAATATTTTTCACTGATGATCCACAGAAAAGTCATCTTGTGTGCAGCGTTCAGATTTAGACTCAACATCTGTAACACTGACTGAGTTAGAGACATCCATGTGTCGTCTGTTGTTATTTAACTGTGACAGCCATCTTGAATTGGACTGATTTCAAATTCAAATCAGTTCTAAATGTTCCCACAATGATTACTTTCTGGAAGTTTCCTTCAACTCTGTCCAGTGGTTTATCAGATATTTTGCTAACAGACAAACAAGATTGACAGCAACAATTATTGCTAAAGTTTTAAGCAAATATTTTGTGCATTGAGTGGCACTTGGAGTATGTTGTATGAAAGAATCTTGGCTCTATCTCTGTCAAATGTTAGCAAAATATCTGTGAAACTGACTGAATTATAGACATTTCTGTGTTTTATAACATGGGTTTTCTGTTCAACCATTAAGAACTGGATCGGCTCCAAAACTTAAATCAGTTGTAGACATAAATCCACTGATTATCTCTGGAAAGTTTCATTAAAATATCTTCACTGGTTCATGAGATATTTTGCTAACAGACAGAGTTGAGTTTAAGAATTAAATGTCAGAATTTTAAACCAAGGTCTCAGACAATCTATTAGTGCTCAGACTGTGTGTTGGGGATTCCTCTCGGCTACTACCACCCCAAACATCACATCAATCTCTGTAAAACTGAATTATAGACATGTTTTATGTTTTTAAGTTCAGTTAACTGTGGCAGCCATTGTAACTTCAGCTGACTCCAAAAACTAATCAGTTGTAGACGTACATCCAATGATGACTTTCTGCAAGTTTCACTACAACTCATCCAGTGGTTCATGAGATATTTTGCTAACAGACAGACATTGTGACAACAAGTGTAAAGTTTCCAGTGAGTCTCTGCAGCTTCTTCTCTCCTGACTTCTCTGATCAATAATGTTGAAGTGATGGATCCTGCAGAGTGATCACATGACAGCAGCATAATTCAAATCAGACATTAAGAATGATTACAGGTGCCTTTAAACAACACATACAGGATGAAGATTAGTAGAAATGGGAGAACCAGCACTGAACACCAGAATGGACCAGTTGGCTCTAAACTACTGGACAAATGTAAAAGGTCCTGAACAGAAGCATCCAACACAAGAAGTGTTCAAACCATACTGGGAAAAGACAAGAACCATTTCAAAAGCTTTGGTTGGACCATAAATCAGAAAACTACAGAAATTCACATCAATAATATTAATGTGAGCCCAACAGAACCAGAACCAGTCATACAACCATGGATACTCACAGACCCAATAGTACATCTGAAATTATTAGGAATAAATAATTATATTCAAATATAGTTATAGAATACATTAATCAATAATATGGATTCATCAAATGAAATAGATATAAAACTCAGTCGAGCAGAAATAAAAAGCATTGAAAAGGAAAAAATGATGGAAAGATGGAAAAACAAAAGGAAGAAGAAAGAAAAGGTCGATGGTTTTATAGAATTCAACAACAAACAGGAGAAATGAGGAGATGTGAAAGAAACAGGAGGAGGAAACATCACATCACGTCTCAGATTTGGACACACAGGATTGAACAGAACATTATTCATAACAGGGAAGCATCATAAATGTGACTACTGTGGAGAAGATGAGACCATAGAACATGAGTTATTGAACTGACAGAAATACAGACATGAAAGAAGTCAACTGATGAACAGTCTCACTGAAATCAAAGAAAGATTTGATACAGTTGAATTATTGCACAATTCAAAAGATAATGGTGCTCAGGTTTTAATACAATATCTGAAACAGATTGTTTATTTGAAAGAATGGTTATTTATCCATTAATTAATTAATTACTTTAATTTATTTATTTGTTTGTTTACATTGTTTCAGTCCACCTCCTCACCAGTTTGTGGTGGTAATGCCTTGTTGTTTGCCAACCACCAGTAACAGGGTAACAGGGTTGTTGTTTTATGAATTTTATCAAAATGCACCGTCTTTATAATATTTTTCTTGTTTTGCAGAAAAGTTTATCTAGTAGTTATTAGAAAATTTTCTTTTAATGTTTGTGGAAACGGTTTCCTAATTTCCATGTAATCCAGGTTCCTTTTGTTTGTGTGGTGACAACGCCTCTTGGTGGTGGTTGCTGGTAAATAGGTGGACATGGCATAGTTGCCAAGTCCGCTTTGGGCTTGTCAGAAGACACGTATAATTTGGGCTTGTTTTTGGATGTGAAGTCGCTTATTTGGGCTTGCTATTCTTTGTTCTTTATTCTTTGTCTAGTGACAAGACCAAGCTAAAATGAGCTCCAATAAGTGGGGGAAATATGGGAAAAAATATATTAAAGAATGGGAGAAAGAGCGCACACTTAAAACATGATTCAGGATAGAGATTAAAGTAAGTTTTTTTGTTGACTATGAGTTTGCTGTTTGATTTTTATTTTATTTTTTAATTTGTACGCATCCTTTATGATTGTCTGTTGTTGTCGTTATCCATTGTTGTCATCTCTTCGTTTACAATTCAGGTATCTCTTGTAAATGAGTCCCAGAGGCTTAATGGGATAATTTGTATAAATATGCAAAATGTATTTTTATTTTTTAGAGTGGATATGTTCTTCAAAGTGTTTAGCATAATTTTGCTGTTTATATGTAATGCCATAGTAAATGTATGTTTACTGTATACTGTTTAAAAACGGCCTTTGTTTTACACAATAGGGTGGGTTGCCAGTTAGACTTGTTTTTGGGCTTGTTTTCAAGAGCGAGTCGCTCGTTTGGGCTTCGTGGGGCTGGTCGCTTGTTTCTGTCGCGAGATCTGGCAACACTGGTCACCAGCTCGGCCTCTTTGTTTTCCTTGAATTCCTTCGTGATGAGGAGGTGTTCAAGATGGCGCTCTAAATGGACGCAATGTGGGAGCTCTGATATTCAATCGACACATTTTCATATATTAAAGGGAGTTGTTTGCTTCAAGGAGACATTCTGCTGACAAGGTACCATAATAAGTGTATAGACACTGTAGAGTGATGTGAAGGTGCAGAAAGAAGAAAACACGAGTCCAGCAAACTATCCACCGCTAGCGTAGCTAACAACAAGCTAGCTGGAAGTTCGACCACTGCCAGCATGCATGATTATATTAGCCCAGATGTTGATGAGGCCGTGACACCCTCCAAGGTTTACAGCAGAGAAACAAAGGAAGCTACAAAATACCGAGTTTCCTTCTGATGAGAAGCTATGTCTGGATTTAGTTCCGTGATTTATTTCAATGACTAATGAAAAAAGACTTCTCGTGAGTCAAATACTTTATTCTGTGATTTAGTTCCAAGCTGCTGCTGCCAGAGGCTTGTAACACTGCAGCTTCTTGTCTGTGGAGAGGAAGTTAGTTCACTCTGTTAGCATCTGTAGCTGTTAGCATGTGTAGCTGTTAGCATCTGTAGCTGTTAGCATGTGTAGCTGTTAGCATGTGTAGCTGTTAGCATCTGTAGCTGTTAGCATGTGTAGCTGTTAGCATGTGTAGCTGTTAGCATGTGTAGCTGTTAGCATGTGTAGCTGTTAGCATGTGTAGCTGTTAGCATGTGTAGCTGTTAGCATGTGTAGCTGTTAGCATCTGTAGCTGTTAGCATGTGTAGCTGTTAGCATGTATAGCTGTTAGCATGTGTAGTTGTTAGCATCTGTAGCTGTTAACATGTGTAGCTGTTAACATGTGTAGCTGTTAACATGTGTAGCTGTTAACATCTGTAGCTGTTATCAGCTGTAGCTGTTAGCATCTGTAGCTGTTAACATCTGTAGCTGTTAACATCTATAGCTGTTATCAGCTGTAGCTGTTAGCAGCTGTAGCTGTTAGCATTTGTAGTTGTTAGCAGCTGTAGCTGTTAGCATTTGTAGCTGTTAGCATGTGTAGCTGTTAGCATTTGCAACTGTTAGTAGCTGTAGCTGTTAGCATTTGTAGATGTTAGCAGCTGTAGCTTTTAGCATCTGTAGCTACATGTGTAGCTGTTAGCATGTGTAGCTGTTAGCATGTGTAGCTGTTAGCATGTTAACAGCTACTGCAACTCCCTGTTTATTGGAATCCCTGGCAAATACCTTCAGAAGCTTCAATATATTCAAAACAGTATAGCAAGGATTTTGTTGAGAGCTCGTAAATTTGAACATATTACGCCCATTCTCCATAACCTCCATTGGCTTCCTGTCACCTACAGAATTCAGTACAAAACTGCTCTCATTACACATCAATGCTTACACGGAACTTCACCTGACTATCTAAGATATTCCATGAAGCAGGAGCAGAGTAGGAGAAGGCCCTTTTTCTGTCAGTGAGGACTGAACTTGGAAAAAGGGCCTTCTCCTACTCTGCTCCTGCTTCATGGAATATCTTACAAAAAGATCTGAAGCTCTCGACCTTGACTTCTCTAAATGGTTTTCAGAATCTGTTGGAATCCTGGCAAAAACCAATGCAGATTTGTTCCTGTCTTTGATTTTATACGTCTACCTTATGTTTTGCTCGTTTTTAATACTTTGTTTAAAAAAGAAAAAAATAAATAATGTATTTCTTTATGCTGGTGAAGATTCTCAGTCGTCCAGGACATGATGAAATCAAAAAAGGCGTTCAATACAGGATCAACTGGACTTTATTTGTTGCAGAAAACGTTTCGACTTCTGTCCAGAAGTCTTTTTCAATTCTGAATGGAAGCTGTGAGAACGAGAAGTGTATTTCTTTCTTTTGTTTTTTCTCTTTTTTGTTTTCTATTGTTTATTGTTTGTTTATTGTTTAAGGAAATTCTACCATTGCTGTTCATCGTTCTTTAGTTTTAGCAGGTCGCTTTCGTAAATGAGCCCATGAGGTTCAATAAGATTTACCTGACTAAATAAAGGTTGAATGAATGAATAAAGGACATTCTTGCACCATATTCATCCACCCGGTCTCTACGATCACAGAACAGTAATCTCCTTCACATTCCACAAACCAAATTAAGGACCATGGGAGACCGGGCATTCTGTGTGGCTGCCCCTTGCATATGGAACTCCCTCCCTGACAACCTGAGAGCTCCTCAGTCACTGGTTGACTTCAAAAACGGCTTAAAGACTTTTCTTTTTAAGCAAGCCTATTCTGCCTCCACATTATTTTATCTTTGATCTTGGTTGATATTATTATTGATTTTATTTGATTTTATCACTTGTTTTATTCATTTATTTATTTATTTTTTAAGCAGGCCTATTCTGCCTCCACATGATTCTGTCTTTAATCTTAGGTGATATTATTACTGATTTTATTTGATTTTATCACTTGTTTTATTTGTTGTAGCACATTGAGATTTTATTAATGAAAAGTGCGGTATAAATCGAATTCATTATTATTATTATTATTATTAGCATGTGTAGCTGTTAGCATGTGTAGCTGTTAGCGTGTGTAGCTGTTAGCATGTGTAGCTGTTAGCATGTGTAGCTGTTAACATCTGTAGCTGTTAGCATCTGTAGCTGTTAGCATCTGTAGCTGTGAACATCTGTAGCTGTTAGCATGTGTAGCTGTTAGCATGTGTAGCTGTTAGCATGTGTAGCTGTTAGCAGCTACGTCTCGTTGTCGCGTGCTTGGGTAATCTAGTCTCGTGACTGTGTGTGTGTTTTTCTGTGTAGGAGCAGGAGCTTCACGTCAGACCTCCACCAACCACATGTTTGTTCTCTAACAGGTATGGTTGTAATTTCTAGTAAAATTGTTCAATATTATACTTCGGTCCAGCAGCCTCCACTTCTAAAAGTCAGCGTTCACGCGGTTTGGTTGTGCACGCGCTAACACCATGAATTAGATAGTCACACTTGCAAGGTTCTTTCAAAATAAAAGCTGATCTGTGTCTCCTGTTGGTACAAACTCTGTACATAAAACACATGTTAGCACTGGAAGCTGTAATGGGACCAACATTCCTGCTCAGCTGTTTCCACTAAAAGTTTGAATGTCGCCCCATATCCAAAGAGTAGAGAACTTTTTGTGTTGCTAAGTTAAATAAATAAAAAACTTCAATGTGTTTTTCATGTTTTGACTCTAGATGATTGAAGTCATTCTTGCTGGTCTATGTTCAGAAATGATTTTTAATGTCGTCCTGTGAATATGGATCCATAATATTTAACTTTTGTCTCTGTTTTGTGGTTATTTGTATGTTCATTATGTGAGAATGTTAAATTGTTTTCTCTGAAGTTTCCATTAATATTAAAACAAAACTCCAGTCTCACTTCAGGCTGACTGTAGAACATCTCCAGATGTTCCTCACCAAATGTCACCAATATCTCATGTGGGATTTCAAAATAAAGCCCCTCTAAAGTTGGACATTTTCCATGTAATTTTCCCTAAGTTGCTGTGTTTGTTGCTCGTTCTTCAGGATGCTGTAGAAACAGTGAGGGTAAGTACGACTTTACCACAAATCACATCATTACTGTGCAGAAAGTTTGTCTCATTGAAATGCAACATAGTTCAAGTAAAAACAGGAATGTTTAATTTAAAATAATTTATATGTTTAATATTTTTAAGTGACAATAACCATTTGGAAAAATAACAGTTAAAATTGTACATTAATTTCAGAAATTACATTCATAGCATTTTAACATCAGGTGTTTCTTTTTACTGGTAAATTTTGAGAATTACAAGAGCTTTGTGTTATTTGTCCATGTCGACCAAAATCACTGGAGGTTTCTGGTTAGTGTGTATAAAAATTATACTTATTGTTCTCTGAGAACATTTTAATTTAAAGTTTCATATTTTGATTTGTACAGAAACTCTGTGAACCACACAGTCTTTGTGGTGGATCAAGTTCAGCAGAAGACAATTCAAAACCTGCTGCAAAATAGAATAGAAGAGACCTTTATTATCATTGCACATGAATACAGTGAAATCTGGGTTTGCTTCCCAGAACAAAAGTAAAAACAGTAAAATATAAAACAATAAAATAATTTAACTGTTTTAAAGCTGGGGTATGTAAGATTGTAATGTAGTCTGTAACTTTTCAAACAATATATTTTTAACATATTTCTTCACTCTGTCACTATCTACTAGGCATGTAACGGTTGTAATGGGTTTACCAAACCGTTTCGGTACGTCACGTTCGGTTCGGTCCACCTGCGTACCGTTTCGGTTATTTTTTCCACTCATTGAACGTTAATATATGCACCGCGGAACAAAATTTCCTGGCCGCGTTTCCGCACGGAGCTATTATCGCGAAGCACGCGCAGCTCGCGCTGCCTTTAGCCGTTAGCTTCTCACTGCGGTCTCCTGTTTGGGACTGTTTCTTGTTAAAAGACGAGCGGCGCGCACATTCAGCGCTGTGTGTGTGGACTGTTGTTTCATGAAGAGACTGGCTCTCTCTCTCTTGGCACGTCTCACGTGAACGCGCTTGAAACGACGTCATCGGAATGTGAACACCGCAGTGAAGAACGAGCAGCTTGCCGCTAACAACAGCTGTCAGCTGCACGCCTGCATTTAAACTACTTTTGTCAGGTAAATCATATCAGTCCAGAGCAATAACACAAACTGTGAGTTTTTAAATATCTGAGTCGAAGTCTGAGTGTTGTTATTATGCGCAGGCTTTAAAGTTATTGATCCTCACTACGAACACCCATCACTCAAAAAGTGCAGAACTTTATGAAAAAACAAAAACTGATGTCAACAAGCCCTGGAGCAAAGCCCTGCCCTGATGATGAGTGAGAGATTCAACCGTTCAAAAAGAGGTATTCTTTTATTATTATTATCTGTGGAATGTTCTGGAGAGTGATGTGAAAAATGCAAAATCAATGTATACATTTAAGAAAAAGGTCAAAAAGGACTTGCTCAAAAACTATATATGATGTAGCTTAGTGTGTTTGTGTATTACAGTTAGAAAAATTAAGTAGTTATTCATTTTGTGATGTAGTTTGAAGGTTATCATTGTTTGAACAAACTGTGAAATAAGGGGCAGATATAATAAGATTTCATCTTCTTTCTGCTCATTTCATTTTATCCTACTTGTATTCTTGTATCTGATGAAACTGTTTTGTATTGTTCTTTTAAAATGAATGAATAAACATCAAATCAAATCAAAATTATCTAAATAATCTTTTTTATTCAAAATCATAATCTTATTAACTTTTTTTTTTAATTGTGTTTTATTTCCAGTCTGGGACAGACATCCACCAGAGATCACCTGCAGCTAAGAAGTGTGTGATGACTGAACTGAACTCTGAACTTTTCCAGCACCTGTCCCACCAAGAAGAAGTTGTGAGTACAGTAATGAGGACAAATACAGCCACACTGATGCTACTGGACAAAAACTTGATTAGTTAGATTGTAAACAGTCTGTTGCTGCTTATTGTTCTGACTGTTATTGTATTTATTAAGATTTTTTATTATTGTTAAAATAGTTTTATTGTAGAGTGCTGTTTATTTAAAATATCATCCAAATGGGTCACTTTTATTTATTACTACCGGTACAATACTGTACAGTACAAACGTATTTTTGGCATATTTTCAAAAGAAACATTTTGTAAGTCTTTATTTTGTCCTTTTTTTTGTACCGAAAATAAACCGAACCGAGCCCTCCTTGTAGTTGAACCGAACCGAAATGTGATTTTAGCGTACCGTTACACCCCTACTATCTACTGACAAACTGATGTTAGACCAAGTAATCTCTGAAAAAAACTATAGTCCCCTTGCTTCTCTATCAGCATTTATAAAAACACTGAAAACACAGAGTGACCAGGACAATGACCAGCCAATCAAAACAGAGTTGTTTGTCACGCCCCAACCCACGCCCCCGCCTGTCACTCACAGCCTCAGCGCCGCGGCTCGTTCTCATTCAAAGGATTGCAAAGCGATGCAGGACTGTTTTTTATGTGACATAAATGTATTAAATATCCCTTCTTCATCCCAGAGCTGGACTTTTATTTAGTTTTTTTGCAAAAAGTCAAGTGATCGCTTCATCCTCCACTCACAGGAATGAGGAAATGGATTTGTCACGACTCACGAGCGAATTAAATCATGTCCAAACGTTGCTTCGTGAACCTCTGCTGATTCCTGCTGGATTTTGTGATGTTGAACAAGTGCTCTATGGTTATATAATATTTTTAAAAGGTTTTATTATCATATAATCACAGAACTTTGCAGCGCTCCGAGCGGACATGTATTCCAGACATTCCAAACCTGCGCTGACAGAAAG
Source organism: Garcialebias charrua (assembly GCA_038048925.1). Classification (NCBI taxonomy): domain Eukaryota; kingdom Metazoa; phylum Chordata; class Actinopteri; order Cyprinodontiformes; family Rivulidae; genus Garcialebias; species Garcialebias charrua. Next base: position 11,990 of record JBBPBX010036107.1, on the reverse strand, counting down.
AGGAAATCACGAGCGAATTAAATCATGTCCAGACGTTGCTTCGTGAACCTCTGCTGATTTCTGCTGGATTTTGTGATGTTGGACAAGTGCTCTATGGTTTTATTATATTTTTAAAAGGTTTTTATAACATATAATCACAGAATATTGAAGCGCTCCTCCGAGCACACACACAGCAGGGGGCGGAGCTGCAGAACCCAAGTTCACCAGAGAACGGACAGTCTCCCTCCCTCTGAGTCATATATGGCTCTGAGGGAGGGAGCAGAATGATTTCACCTGCTGGACATTTTTCTAAGTGCCAGGGCTTTACAGAAATTGCAGATCCCAGCTTTAAAGTTAATAACAGGTTTGAAACACTCTAAATGTGCAACACAAACAGATTGATATTACACCAGTTGTCCCTTATTCAGTTTTTATTACAGATTTTGTTAAGTTCAGTAACGGTGGACAGATAAAAACTATATTTAATAATAATAATAATAATAATGTCACATTTGTCATCTGTGTATGTTTCCATACAAGACGAAATTAGTCTCTGCATTTAACCCAACCACCACCAGGTGGGGCAGTGGGCAGCTATTGAAAGCGCCCGGGGGGCAATTGGGGATAAGGTGTGCCGCCCATAGACACCACAAGGTATGCCATGACTGGGGGTTCGAACCTGGGTCCTTCGGGTCCCAAGTCGGTTCCCCTGCCTCTACACCATCTTGGCCCCCTAAATATGTTTGTTCTTGTCTTGATTGATCTGTACCTTTTCTCTGATGGTAACAGTTCTCATATAATAAATAATAATATAAATAAATCATCCACAAATAATTTTGTAACAACAGCAAGTATGACGTCATTAACAGCTTTTATTTTGAAAACTCGCAAAGGTTACCATAATTCATAGTGTTTGTGTGCACAACAAAACCATCATTTTGGAAGTGGAGACTGGCTTGACAGCATTTTTTACTGCCTGACGTTCTCAGAGTTGGGGCAGGAGCTACATGTCAGACCACCACCAACCACATGTTTTTTTTTCTGTTACAGATGAAGTTCATGTTAATAAATGTTGTGAAGCTGAGAAGAGTTCCTGGGTGAGCGATTCATCAGTTCACTGGTATCAAACCAAACATCAGGGTTACACAGGTATGTATTTATTTACTGCAGTCTAAAGTGAAGTGTGGAGCTAAGCTGTGTTAGGAACTGTTTGGATCCTGCAGTCAAGCTGTCCACGATTCAGATTTTTAAAAATCTTGCTCTTCTTCACAGCTTGTTACAGCATCACAATGCGTTCAGTTTCAACTAGAAAATGCACTCTGCGACACCAAAATATCCAGGAAATCAGAAATAGAAAATGTCTGTTATATTAGTTTATTTCTTGACATATAATCAGAAAAGTCACTTCAATACTGTTCACTTATTAAAATGCTCTAACAACAAACAAAAACTCATGATGTCATCAAGAAGTTTAATTCAAAATAATATTTTAAGTGGTTTTACTGTGATATATATATATACATACACAGAATGTCATAAAAACTTATGTAATTCCTCAGGAAAAAAACAATTTGCAAGAACATAAGTTTTGTCCTACAGATTATAAACTCTTATTTGCCACAGGTGTTGAGAAATTCTAGAAGTTTGTTCAACTCAGTTCTGGTGGTTTTGGAGTGATGACACAGGATGCATCCATGCAGCCTACGTGAATTATAATTCTGTGGACAGAGAGTGGGAGTGTGTACAGGCTGGGGAGTTTTACAAGAATGATGAGGACTGTGGCTCCTTGGATACAAAGTGTAATGACATTGAAGTAATTAATTTATTGTGGGAATGAATATCAGTGAATGAGCGTGGTCGGATGAAAAATTGTGTGAAGAGATGCTGATGGTGGACAACTGGGGCTGTGTGGAGGGAGGGGGAGATCTGAAGATGATTTCTGCAACAATGATAACGACAGTGGAAAAAGACAGGCGAGCCATTTCACTAGTGTGATCTGCTTTGTGGAGACATGGTGAGGAACAGGAAATTTGGAGGGGGGAGTATTTTGAAGAAAAAGTGAAGTTTGCTGTGGACTTTGGGCATCCCCAGCCAGGAGGGAGAAGTCTTGCAGACTGAAAGTGTCAAATCAGTTTTTCAGCTGGATGCTATGATGCACTGAATGATGGGGGTGTTTGTCTCTCCAGTTGTGATGTGACCTGTAAATTATTTTTTACAGTGTACTGCTGAATGAAGAGATGAGATTCACACAAGAATTATGTTTTTTTGTTTTTGTATTAAACACATGAACATTAGAACACAAAATTAAACTGTTGAAATAAAATAATTAATTTAACCCTTGCTTTAGTTTCAGTTTAGTCCATACCTGCAAACTAGTCGCTTTTCACCGAAATTTGCCGATTTCAAACTAAAATATGTCATTTACGTGAGTTGTGTAGATACGAAGAGGTTATTTTTTTGGGGAGGGGTGGGGGGTGGGTCAGTGGCATGTTGATGACATCATTTCTCTTTAGTGTTTTGTACTTTTCCATTAATTTTACTCCCATTGTTGTTAAGCACTTTGATAACAGTTTCTGTTTTAAATGTGCTCTACAAATAAACTTGACTTGACTTTAAGAAACCGTGTTCCTCCTCGATCACTTGGCTCAGCAGGCGCTCATCTCTTTTGAAGTTTTTGTTGACAGGGCGGAGAGAGGAGTGCAGAGACTCCTCAGTAGCTATGTTTACTTGGGCAAAATTCTGTGACTGGATTGAAATGTGTTCTGGTTGCATAATTAGATAGTACCATTTACATGGGCACAATTCGTTCATGATGAGTGTTTACATGCAGCAGGCTTTTATTCTGATCAGAAGTTCTGACATGCGCAGAGTGGTACACTCTCCTTTTAAAAAAACACCGAAGAAGATGTTACTTCCGTTAAAACCACAGAAGAAGAAGTTACTTCTGGGACGAAAGTAAACAGACAGACGTGCCAAAAATGGACCCGCGCAAGCTTGTAATGACGGCGATGGTGGTGTTACTGCACTCCCTGATTGAGCTACAGGCGAAGCAACACGTGCTTTTAGTCATTTTACTTCGCAGGATGAAAGCGCGGAAGGAAAAATACATGAGAGAAAGTTATTTTCTGCCCGCAAGTTTAACGCAGCTGCCATTTCCTTCACAACAGACCAGAAATCAGTGGATGAAAGTCCAAAGTCAAGACTGGTGGGAGCGTGTGGTGCTCACGCAGTTCACCGACCAGGAGTGGAAGCAGAATTTTCGCATGACACGTTTGTCTTTCACGAAGTTGTGTACTTTGATGGAGAGTCATTTAGCCCCAGAGGAGGTGTAATGGACCTACCCAGGGTCAAACTGAAGTGTTTTGAACTGTTCCAGTGATAACTTTTACTGACCTTTCAGTAACAGACATTTAACACAGTTTATTTAATTTTAATCAAAGGACAGATTTACTCACAAAGAGACTATTTCTATCTTTGATTTTGTTCTAATACAAATATAATCAAAGCATTCACCTATGTTATTCATGAGCAGTGTTGTATACAATATATTTTATAATCACATATGTTATATGCTGGTTTATTCTGCACCAACGATGGTGTTCAAAGAACTGTGTGAAAGGCGAAGGGTGGCCGGCAGTTTTGTTTAGAAATTGCGAAGACAGTTAATCCGTTGTTTTCATGAGAATGACTCCAGTACTCTCTGGCTCCTCTAAACAATGTCTCTCTGTTCCTCACTTCACCTTGAATCCTGATAACGTCAAAGTGAACTCTTTGACGTGTCTCTGCACTCCCTTCTCCTGAAAGCTGACTAATCAGAAACTGTGTTTCTGGTCTCAACACTGTTAGAAGAAACGTTTGCTTCGGTGAACGAGCAGAGTTGAATGGACACTAGTTTCTGTGAGGAAGTTGAGATGTGAACTTTCTCTTCAAGCTGTCAGACGTTTGGTCAAGAGCCAAAGATCTTCATCCTTCAGTAAGGACTAATGACATGCTGGTTATTAGTCCACTTCGAACCGAGCGTAAGCTCAGAACTTTTGATTATTCCTTTCTGGAATAAGTTATCTTGAGCCAAAGCCATGACTGCCACGACTTCTGCCGACTACAGCAAGTATCACCGACACTGAGAAGGTAAACACGTTAGAGTCCAGCTTGGACTTGCGGGACCTACGACTCGTTACGTCCAAGGCTGACCACAGCTCTTTACCAGAACCGAGACGGACGTCTTAAGGTAAAGGAGCAGCTGTTTGCTTATTGGAGGTGTGATGATATCTTAGCTGGACGCGTATGGAAGAGTGTCATCTGGTTTTATAAATGCAAAATTGTTGAGGCAAACACTGATCCTCATATTAAATAATAGAGACGAGGAAAACTTTCTTCTTGCCAGCCTGAGGGATTTATTAATAAGTTAAGATGGAACAAATACAGCCGAACAGTCCATACCAAATCTGTGTGCAGAATAGCAATGCAGATTCATTTATACCTCTTATTTGACGTCATTACTTACGTAAATAAAAGGGTCTGTTCTTCCCGTCAGGGAAGAAATGAAAACAGTTCTGGGAAAGGCAGGGACAGTGTATTTCCCTACAAGGGAACATAAACAGTTTAGCTTATCTGCTTCTTGTCAGAGGGTAAGAGTTTTTTCCCTCTCATGAAGGAAACCAAAATTAAGATTAATGACTTTGTTTTTATAGGAAACTACCAGATGTTATCATGACCTTCTGTTCTGAAGTATTTATACTAAATGTGCAATTTCTCACTGACTTGTTCTACGTTCAAAACTAACAATCCTCCCTTTTTGAGATAAATCTCAAACTAAGACTACTAATGTCTATTTATTTTAGTGCTGCATGCATAATAATAGTGAAGTCTAATAAAAGTTAACATAATAAAAAGTTATATATCAACAAATTGAGCTATATTAACAAAATTTAGCTACTCTCCTTAAGTGTAATCTTAAACTAGAAACTAAGCTAGACTGTATGTAAGGCTTTAAAGTATGACGGATTTATCTTACCTAATTCTAATCTATGGAGGCAGTTGCTTCCACTCCTGAAGGAGCCGAAAAACCCGTTGCTGGCTTTATATCATTTATTAGTGGGAAAAAATCTCTCCTTGGGACCCCCCTCTCCAGAGCTCCCACCATGGGCCAGGAGTGGCGGCATCCACCAATTGTTAGAGACCTTTATCGGTCATGTGGCTAATTCTTACCTCTTACCTCATTCCCTGTCATACAAGACTTATGGTAATGCCCAACCTTTGTGTAACTAAATGAACACATGAAGGATAAAACCATTAGCGGACATAGCCTTAGCAAAATGAGGTTATACTAAACTGCTAAACTTAAACTAATAAACACAAATTGTAAAATATTAATTGATAATAAGAAAAATAAATGCTAAAATGCTAAAAGGATAAAATGATAAAAGAAAATGATAAAATAATAAAACCTAAAAGAAATTTACAAGAATACAATCATAAAGGATACATGACATACAAAATAAACATACAAGAAAATGATAAAACATTAAACACAGATAAATGCTTCATGGTGCAAAAACTTAAGAATGGATTGAATGCTTCGGCCATTGATTGAATATAACAGTCCTGCGTCAAAAGTCCACGATGATGCCTGTTATAAATGAATATATTCAAAATGAAAACTAGGAATAAAAGAATATACTGTAATGTCTTAAACCAAGTTCAGTTCAATGAATTTCTTCTTTTATTGCAACATTTAAAACAAAGTAGTGTTCGTTGGGGCAAGACAAAGTTCTGGAGGAGGGCTTTCCTTTAAGGAACATGTCACTTTCCGCTTTGTTACCAGATCTCCAGTGGCCACTAAGCCCCCTCTTCCTCCATTGGCCTTCTAGCATCAGTCAGTTCAGTGGGAGGCGGGGAGACATGTCCTCTGAGGCCATCTGAAGCTGGACAAATTGTTTGCTGTAGTCAGGTCCATTTCTTTTCATCATCTTACGAGTCCACCAATGCTTCCCAGCCGGCAGGACACAACATGTCAAAAAGGAAATTATAATTAGCACTAAGATTGTACTAATTCCTATCTTTAATATTAAAAATAACCATCCATCCATCCATCCATTTTCTTCCGCTTATCCGGGGTCGGGTCGCGGGGGTAGCAGCCTAAGTAGGGAGGCCCAGACTTCCCTCTCCCCAGCCACTTGGAGCAGCTCCTCCGGGGGAATCCCAAGGCGTTCCCAGGCCAGCCGAGAAACATAGTCCCTCCAGCGCGTCCTGGGTCTTCCTCTGGGTCTCCTCCCGGTGGGACGTGCCCGGAACACCTCACCAGGGAGGCGTCCAGGAGGCATCCTAACCAGATGCCCGAGCCACCTCAACTGGCTCCTCTCGATGTGGAGAAGCAGCGGCTCTACTCCGAGTCCCTCCCGGATGACTGAGCTTCTCACCCTATCTCTAAGGGAGAGTCCAGCCACCCTGCGGAGAAAACTCATTTCAGCCGCTTGTATCCGAGATCTTGTTCTTTCGGTCATAACCCAAAGCTCATGACCATAGATGAGGGTGGGAACGTAGATCGATCGGTAAATTGAGAGCTTTGCCTTTTGACTCAGCTCTCTCTTCACCACGACAGACCGGTACAGCGCCCGCTTCACTGCGGACGCTGCACCTATCCGCCTATCGATCTCACGCTCCAGTTTTCCCTCATTCGTGAACTTAAAGGAGAAATGAAAAGTGTTTTTAAGCTAATAGTAGTCTAATGAAAAGCATAAAATAAGCTTGTTGAGAAAATTTCACAAGTCAAAAATGTCATCCTAACTCAAATTTAGACTTTGCAAAGTGAAAAAATTCTCATCTGGTGTTTTTGACCCCCCTCCCTCTGCTTGCTCTCCGTCCCCTGAATATGACATAGGCAGTGCAATGGTCGTCCCTCATACAGTAATATTAGTGTGTGTATCTAGTATTTTTTCAACTTTCATCATTTTGTAAACCGCCCCCTAGCTTATAGACTGTAGTTATGTTATCATTCACAAGAGTTTGTATATATTTTTTGTTTATGTAGTGTTTTGTAGTTCTGTTTGTGTTAATAAAAAAAAAATCTAGTAGTGGACAAAAAGGTTTCAGTGTGTAGCAATTAGGGATGCAGCAAAAAAAATCTATTTTTTAAAGAATCAAGATTCTTAGTCCTGGCGATTCAGAATCGATTCTAAAAGCCCCAAAATAGATTTTAAAACTTTTTTAAAATTTTATATTGTATTTTTACCGCTCCTGTGCATTCGGCCGCTGTAGAATTTTGGCCGTGTAGGGCCACCGTAGTTAGTTAGCCAGGCAGCTCCCAATGGAGCCTGCTAGCAAGGAGGGAGACCCTGCATGTTTCAACTTGCTCCTTCATCTTTAAAAATCATTTTAGATCCTACTACCGTATGTTCTGTGGAATACAGAGCTTAACAAGACATTGGTAACTGTTTCAGGACATTTTCAACACCCCCACTTCCATGTTAGCATACTGCGCTAGCATGCTAACGTTAGCATACGGCGCTAGCATGCTAACGTTAGCATGCGAAGGCTATTCGTATTTCCAGGATAGAAATGCCCATTAATGCACTAAATCACCAAACTGTTTTTGACAAACTTAAGTGATATCCTTCGGATTCAAAAAAGTATTCTGCTTCCATTTTAAATGACAGACAAGAGGACAGTAATGATGGGTTTATAGCTTCAGTGTTATTGTAAGATAGCAAAGGAGGTCTTAATTGTGTCATAAAAGTGCGTCCAGAAAATGACTACAGAAATCACTGCACTTCGGCATGTAGCAGGAAAAATGTAAAAAAACTATTTCTTTAAGCTACTGACTTGAAAAAAGCATACTAAGTATGTTTATGTGTGTTGTTTACTATATGAAATTCTTGTTATATCGATTTTTTCAGATTTGATTACATTTCTCCTTTAATTCATAATATTAAAAATAACCATTCACCTAAATTTAGATTAAAACCATTCCACGACCAGTCATCTTTACCAGCATTTTTATTAAGCATTACTTTCAAATCTTTATTCATTTCAAGAGCTTCTGTGGTTTACTTAAAATTCACTGTTGGTTATAATAATTATAATTAATCCATTTAACATTTTTGTTTACTGTTATCCATGGACTGATAGATTCTATCCATGCTTTTGTCTCATACGAAATCCCTTTGTGTTGACCTATTGTACACAAATATACATTTTGATCCAAAACATCATATCTTTTATTTCACCTCTTATAATCATTTGTGTCTAATGTAATCAACTCATTCACTCGATCATGCAACTTTTATTTTAACCATAACGAATTTTCCAATCCTTCTTGGTGGCAAAATATTCAGCAAAATATCTTCTCCATACATCCAATAACTATCTGCAATATGAAAGGTTTTGTCAATGAATAGCTATTGTAAAAAATTTTATGTTCATATTATCACATTCTTAACTTAAAGGTTCTAGGTTTTCATACCACACAGGTATATTGATAAAGTGGCATCATATATCAAGAATCAAGAATCAAGAAGGTTTATTAACATTGCATCAATTTTCATCGGTACAACGTAAATATGTAGTTTCAGACATCCAGGAGATAGAATGAGTGCAAACAAGCTGCAGCTGAACAAAGCATGATAACTCTTAGCGCGGCCAGGCCCAATCTGTCCCCAGATGAAGGTCAAAAGCAGGAAAACAGGATAAGACACGGGGTTTACAGCGTTGATATTAAAAAAAGATGAATCACGTTTTGTCTTCAAGACACCGCGTGAATCAGTAAAAACCATATCAAATAAGCACATTTAGTTACAGGACAAGATGCATTTATGACGGCAGGCGGGAGGGAACAGTCTGTGTGTAACAATTCTAGATAAGAAACAGTTCGCTGGTCTCAGAGCTCGGCTCAAACCAAGAATGCACACAGAAACCTCTGGGGGAGGGGTAGGAGGCAGCGGGTTCCTTCAGCTCCCAGTCTAGGAGAAGATTTGTAGCCTTCAACAGTTCCAAGGCCAGAGGCCAGATTAGATAAGTTGCTTTATTTTCCAGTCAGCCCACAGTGTTCTTTGTACTGCGGTCTTTAAGTCCAGGTTCTGTTTTCTGGGTCCAAATCGCCGAATTCGTGTCAGGTTCCGAGCTAAAAGATTCCTCCATATGTGCTCTGTTTGAATCCGAGCGCTGTAAACGAGTCCACAGTTCACACTGCAGGTCCGCGGCAGCCACCGCTTCTCTCACCGTGTGACACAGCCCGCACAAACAGCTGGGAAGGTCCTTCATAGCCTGGATCAAAGCATTTTCGCTGAGCGGAGGTCCTCGTCAGCACGCCAATCGCCGCGGTCCCCCTCAGCCCTTCAGTGGCATGAGCCTCCGGTGTCCCAATAAAACACAGAGATTCCACGTCCCCGACAGAAAGAGCGGACAGTTGCATTAGCCTGCTCATAGAGTCCATAATGCAGCTCACCGCCTGCATGTCGATAGGGCGCCCTGGCTCTCCCCGGCCGGAGCGCTTCGCAGAAATTATTGTTGTCGATAGAATCGATAAGTGAAATGGCCCAGAAGACAGTCCACGCACATAATTCCATTCCAAATTGGTTCGAGCGAGCGCTGAAGAGTTATAGACGAGACAAATGCAGAAGCGGGGGAGGGAATGCAGGGAGATGTAGGAGCAAAAGGAAATGCGACCAGTCCCTGCCGAGAGCACATATGCATGTGGAAACCAAAAATGTAGCCGTTTCATTGTATTATCTAAATTGAATCCTTTACATACAGCGAACCCCCGACCTACGAACGAGTTAGGGAGTTAAGAACGGTTCGCAGCTCGATTCTGTCGTAGGTAGGGGGTGAAAATTATAAAAAAAAAAAAAAAATCATTCATTCATTCATTCAACCTTTATTTATCATGCTAACGGAGCGCGCGCACACATTTAAGCATGTACAGTAGTGTACTGTAATGTTAAACATTGCTATTCACATTTACAGAATAAATAAAAATATATTTTCTTACTTTGAGATGGTCAAAGCCGACATCTTAGGTTGCCATGCGTTGATTGTTGTCGGGCCGAGCAGCGCGGCGGCCGGCCAGTGAACCACCGCAGCTGCTCCAGACCTGTGTTAGCTAGCTGGCTAGCTTCTGCTAGCCAAGCCATGAGCTGGTGTTGGAGCGGCGGCGCGATCAATCTGCAGCTGCTGCTGCTGCCTGAGACATCCACAAAGTTCACAGAGACGTTTCCAGCTCGTAATTAATCCATATGAAGCCATCCTGGTCACCAGTCTTCGGCCGGCTACCGTGTTAGCTCCCGTGTTAGCTTCTGGAGCTAGCCAGGCCAGAGCCTGGCCGGAGGTGTTCGCGCGGCGGCCTGGCACGATCAGCGATAAATCCGCTGCTGCCTGAGACATCCACAAAGTTCACAGAGACGTTTCCAGCTCGTAATTAATCCATATGAAGCCATCCTGGTCACCAGTCTTCGGCTGGCTCCCGGGCAGCTAACCTAAAATGGCGTCCGGTGTTCTGTGACCGGAGACCCCAGTGACTGAACCTAAAATGGCGTCCGGTGTTCTACATTAATTTGTGACCGTGTAAACTGAAGACCTACTTCCTGTTGCCCAAGATTGCTCAAAAATGATCAGAAATGATCTTTTTTATCATAATTATTATTTATAAAGCCTTTAAAACAACCACAGCTGCAACAAAGTGATGTACACATGAAATTAAGAACATTTAAACACACATTTTTTTTTTATTTTTTTATACAGTAATTTCATATTTTTATTAAATATAACATTTTCGTAGGTCCCGTTGTTCGTAGGTCGATGGAGTCGTAAGTGGGGGGTTACCTGTATAAGACATTTTATATTTAACGTTGTAATCTATTTTATGTCATGTTGGTGATCCAATTTGTTCAGTTTTGATAAAAATAACCCCACATTCCTCTTGAATCTTAGAACTACGATAGGTATGCAGATAAGTATAAAATTACTGTGCTCCATATTTCTATATGGAGCATATAGAAATATGCTTTCACATTTTGAAAGTTTAAAACATTGGTATGTTTGATTGGGTATTTCTTTGGTGTTTATTTTCTTTACATTCTTATTCTTTCTCTTTATTCTTTAACACATTGTTGTGAGTTGTACTTATCTGGAATTTTAATTAGCTAATTCCCAAAATTCATCACTTTTAACAGGACGTGTCCTTCTTGACAACACCATGATTTATTTAAAGTCTTTGTACAAATTACTTAAACAGAGGTTTAACGTTGTTTCAAGTTCAAAACCTTTAATCAAATCCAATCCTCCCTTTGACAATTTAAAATGTCAAAATGTAATCACCTAAGATAGTCAAAACTAGTTACCGTAGTTGTCTCTTAGGCTTTCTTTAGTTAGTGTATTTCCTTATTTAGGTCTTACATTATTTATAAATGCTTGTATAGGAGTAATGTGTTCGGCATTAGTTAATTCATTGTTAGGCGTTGCTAATTGTATTGTTAATTTAGCTAAATTTGCAACATATTAGGTTTCCATTCTTTATTAAGGTCTACATCTCCTCATTTACTAGATTTCATGCGTTTTATACAACATTTAGTCGTGTGTTTTGATGAAAAGTTATAAAATTATATGTTACAGTGGGATTACAAACATTGAACATGTGTATTAAAGTGAAACACAACACAGGTTGAGACGGTAACTCCTCCCCCAGACCAGATTCAAAATTTCCCTCAACATGGGCGTGTCGAGAGTCAAGGAGGGGAGGAGGTTGGGGGTTGTCCTGTGTTCACGCCCCCTCTAGTGGTGAACTCCCACCCCGTCCCAAGTTTAGATTTCAAAATGGCGGATAGTCACGTCTTCAGTAAGTAAATACCTAAACTTGTACTAAAATAACAGTTCTAAAATGTTGTTGCGTGTATTTAATCACACACACAGCTTAAGCGTATGCTTCTGAACACTGAACACATTGAAAAAACCTGTGTTTAGTTGCATGGAATGCAGTGTACAGCTGTGTTTTTGTCATTTTAATTTGCCACATCTTATTA
>JBBPBX010036106.1:7886-29859 GCA_038048925.1 Garcialebias charrua | reverse complement strand
TATATATATAATCTAGGTGTGTGTTTGTGTTCATAAATGAACCCTGATGTTTGTATACTGTACTTTTACTTTCCTCCTTTCTGTCATATTTCTGCATAAGGTGAGTTCCAGATGGATGACGCTCCAGTTGGTCCAGAAGTTTGTGTGCAGTTATGTACCACAGCAACAAATGAGTGAAAATATAATTTCTATAAATAAATCTGCGTCTGAAATACATTTGGTGTTGCTGTGAAACAGGCATTGCTAAATGAACGTGTGCTTTCCTTTAGTTTGAATAAAACAGTTGCACTAAGTTTCACCTTCTTTATTTCAATAAGATACATTGTTTAATGTCTAATGAGAAGTTCTACTACAAATAAAAAAACATAGATGTAGTAATTGTTTTTTGGCAACTTACCAGTTTAGTTTTTTATTGACAAGTACAAAACTTATGGTTCCTCCTCCGGGAGGAGACTGATAAAGTTCAGAATAAAAGCTATAATTATAAACTAAAAACAGTTGAAACTGAATACAATATGAGAACTGTGGGTGATTTGATGTCTTTTAATGAAAATGATTGGCTGCAGAATAAATACCAGATAAAAACACTCAACAAGAAATGATGGGCAGTTTCTGATTTTAAACAAACTGGAACAGATTCCTAATCATGTGGGACCACTGGATGACCACTGGACGACCACTGGACGACCACTGGACGACCACTGGACGACTGGAGCAAGCAGCAAACCCCTCCGGAATCCAAGACGATGGAACTTGGCCCTTCACTCGTCTGTACCTTAAAAAAAAAAGAAAAGAATAAACTGTCATGTTTGCATCACAAAGTCTAAAATAAGACCAAGTTTGCTACTCAAAGTAGAAAAAATAAATACAGTTGCTCCTAAAAATTTTACTCATTCACAAAGATATATGTTCAATTTTATATTGATTTCAGTAATTTTATCTTAGATTTACTTTAATATTTTTGAATTATTGTGCCAGGTGCTTGTGTCATTACCTGCTGTTCTTCTGCTCCTGTGTCTCAGAGTTAGTGTGTCTGTCAACTTCAGTGTGGGTGACCAGTCTGTGTTTGACTTGTGTGCAGGCCTTCCTGAAAATATAAATATTTCAATAGAACAAATGTAGTAATAACCAAAAGATGAACTTGTGTTATGGAATATTTTCTGTACAGACAGCATCCCACTGCTTTATTCACATGAGAGTAACAGGGACCTGCAATCAAAACAGTACAAACAACACAGTATATGTATGTACAGTATGTATGTATATACTGTATATACAGTGTGCATACAGTATACACATACACACAGTATATGTATGTACTGCAAATGTATTACACACACACATGTGTTTATATTATTTATCCACAGATTTGTTTAGTAAATACTTTAACAGATGCTAACGCTACATGCTAAGCTAACCACGGCAGTACACTGTGCTAAATCATGAGAAAAAAAAACAGCTCCAACACACGGACAGTTATACTCTCACATTGTTCTGAAATTGTTTCACAAAATGATTTATGTAGAATATTTTTTTTACCGGAGAAAACGTGATCTGAACACGACGTCTTCGAGAGCAGATCCGAGCAGAGGAGGGGCAGCTGTCAGCTCCTCCGATGGAGATAAATCCTTCACGTTTAATTATTTTTGGGATGAAGTGAAAACTGCGCTTTGAACAAACGTCTACCCGACAGGAACACCCACTGACCCAACACCAAGTAACCATTGCAATTAATTAGAAATAAACAAAACAAAAAAACAAACGTGAAACATACACAGCCAGTAGACTGGGCTTTAACTGCTGCGCTCACTTCAGGCGGAAGTCGTACACATAATTCGCGCAAGGCATCATGGGGGCTAGGAATGAGGTGGATAGTTTTTTTCAGAGATTACTTTGTCTAACATCAGTCTGTCAGTAGATAGTGACAGAGTGAAGAAATATGTTAAAAATATATTGTTAGAAAAGTTACAGACTGCACTACAAAGTTACATAGTGCAGCTTTAAGGAAAGTACAGTTATATTCCTAAAACTTCTGACTTGAAATACTTAAATCCAAAAAAGTTTAAAAACCAAACATCTGGACTTTATTTGTAACTGAAGACATTTTGCTTCTCATCCGAGAAGCTTTCTCAATTTAAAGAAACAAGGAGTGTGGGGTTCAAGTTCTAAAGCTGAGGTGTTCTGTATACTTGATACACTTGATATACTTCTTACTTCTTGTACTTTTTTATATGCTTAAACATTTAGCATTCCACAGTGCATCTTATTCAAAGTGCTGATTTTTGTCCCCTCTCGTGCTTAATTGGGCCTGTAGATGCATGAAGTGTGATGCTGGAGGATTTAGTTTTGGAAACTTTCAGGTTAGCTTTGTGTTGCATCACACAGCTAAATGATATTTGTATGGAAATGGGAGAAGCTGTGGCTGCAAAGTGGATGCAGAGCAACTGTAACATGTAAAGTGGCAGAAATGTTGTGCTGTGACAGAACATGCGTTCTCCACACCTACAGGAGGGTGACATGTAGTGCACACGCACAGTCGTGTAATTGGACGTGGTTTCTCGAGCTGTGGGACGTTCGTTCGCTGTCGGGCCTTTGAAGTGCTCAGAAGGTTCCGCTCAAAGCTGCTTAAAGTGTACCTTGTTGAAAGGCAGCCAGGGCGACGAGGCGCACTGACATTAGAATGGCAGGAGCTGAAACGTGCACGGCGCTGCACTCTTTGAGGAGGCTGATTGACATGCAGCGCTCGGCCCCGTCTCCTGACCTTGAACACGAGTAACAAGAGGTGATGAGCAATGCTAATTCCTGCTAATCGAGCTCCACTGCTGGCAGGATCCTGGCTGTTTAGATGTAGCTAAACGAGATGCTAATGTCTGTTTGGATGCTAAAGAGGTCATTAGCAGAAGATAATAACTGCGTGTTGTTCCTCGAAATGAAGAAGCTGCATTTCTACCTACAACTCCTTAAGTTGGCTTGTAGAGTGTGTTTTTTTGCCTGAAGGTAGAGAGGGCTGTTGAGTTCCCCACCGGTTCCTTACTGCAGTTCTGCAGTGGCTGATGAAACAAACTGCAATGATGTGCCAGAGTAACGTAAGAATGCAGTCAAGTCTGAAAACACAATAAGAGCACCACAGCTTTTAAAAACTGAAGGAAAAAAATGCTGTGCTTGTCTTTTTCCATCCATCATCACAAGCTGTAACTGGTCATGATCAAAGGTTGACTCTTTTGATTTCTCTTCATCTAATTGGACTTTATCTGTGGTTCTTATTGTAGGTGGTTTGATGAAGGTGCGCCTTGAATTTTCCAGCCAAGTCAGAATGTATCAGTTTTTGACCAAGCTTCTGTATTTTTTCCTCCCTGCAGACAAACACGAGACCAAGCTGAAGGGTGTGATCTACTTTCAGGCCATAGAAGAGGTCTATTACGATCACCTCCGCAGTGCCACCAAGGTATGCTGAAGGAGTCTTCTCTCATGTCTGTGTCTTCTGTTTTACTTTATGATTGCTTGGTGTCGTCATGTTTGTGCTTTTGCTTTGGCCATCTACTGTTGCAGAGGGGATTATGTATCTTAACTGTTTGTGCTTCATGGACAAAGAAAGCTTTAAACGTGCTGCGAGACGCCCAGCTTGCAGTCATCATGAAGCACAATGTGACACTTGTCATTTTACAACTTGAATATATAGATCACCCAAAATTTATATTGAAATGTTTTTATTTATTTTATCATTTGGTGACAAACAAGAGAACTAACTAAACATAAAACCAATTACCTGTAAATGGGTTCTCTCTCTCTCACACACACGCATACACACACACACACACACTCAGGAATTCAGCAGAACTGTGTTAAATGTCCAGATATTTCAGGAGCTTGATAAAATGACTGTCTGTGAAGCATGGCATTGGCTACAGCTCCAAACTTAAAAACAAAATAGAATAAAGCAATGCTCATTAAAATAATTAAATTAATAAATAATAAATTAATGTCTTTGAGTTGCAGAGGCTCACAGTTGTTGCTTGAACTTTTATTATGTTCATACAAGTTGTGCAACAATTTTTCTCTCAAAATATTTCAAGTTGTTGCAGGTGCAGTTTGATGGGAGTCTTCTTCTGACTGAAAACACGTCCAGGTCTAAAAACCCCATTGATGGTAGATCATTTATTACCAAGGTGGCTGTGATGGGGATGGAGAGAGGCAATGAAATAATGTGCACTGCCAAGAATTCAGTTTTGTAAGATAAGCCATATTTTCAGACAATGGCTGCACAAAACGCAGCAGCATCTCTTGTGGTCACCTGGTTGCAAACACTAGAATTTTGGGGTCTGCAACTGAACATTTGTGCAACTTCTTGCAATATTGAGTCACGTCTGAGTTGCCACATGGTCCCCAACAGTCGCAGCCCAGTGAGATATTACCTTAACGTTATCAGAGAAATACAGTAGTAGCTTTCAGAAAGTTCAGAGTAATGTCGATGGTGGTGAGCTGACTTCTTTAAACGTCCTCGATCAGAATGCTGACATCCCTGGGCCAGTTCCAGTAGTTGACTGTGTTTGGTTCAAATCTGTGAAACATGAAGCACTTGTGGGTGAAAGATTCAGTTTAGGAACATCTGGTATAATCGTCTTCCTCACATCGGACACAAACACAACGTCACCTGAATGGTCGGGGTCTGTTGGGGGTTTTAGGGTGGAAGGGGGAAGTTATATGGTGTGAAGAAAAAGCTAAAGTCCTCATGAACTTTATGAGAATGTTCTAAACTTTATATTGTAAAAATCTTGTACTTGACATTCTCGTTAGGCATTTTTGATTTTGCGTGAGGGAAAACTCTTGCTATTTAAAATGTAAGAGTATATTATTGTCCAGCCTTAACTTGCATTGCTAGTATGCTTGTTTTTTTTAGTCTCATCTCAGCGTAAATCAAGTTGAACGGTTAGAAATCGTGTTTTCCTTCATGTAATCAGTTTTAAACTAACAGGACTTATTGGTCGTGCACATCGACTCCTCTCAGAGCAGGTTTTTGGTACACAAACAAAACCAAGGCAGAGTAGAAAGATCCAAATCAATAGTTTTTTTAAGTTAAACAGAAACAACTTGTTTTCATTGTTTTGGTTCCTTCTCACACCACGGTGGAAGCTGTGCTTTCTTTGTGACGCAGTCGTACATGTGATACTCTGTTTCTGACAGTCAGCTCAGCACACGTCTCCTTTTCTTTTCTCATCTTCTGCACGAAGCTGAGCTGCTGCCTTCTCATCTTCTGTGTGTGCGTTTGAAGGCCTGTCACAGTGCAGCTCACTAACTGTGGCTCTGATCAACTCTCAACTTTGATTTTACTTGCCACTTTCAATGTCGCGTTACAAAAAGGCAAACTTTGAAAGCACTTAGCTCAGGCAGACGAGAAGGGTCAAGGTGCTGGGTGGGGTCCAGATGTTAGGATGGATGACATATTTGCTCTGGTTTTCTCCAGAAAGACGTTTTATTAGAAATGAGTAAAAGTATTGAGGTACATACAGTATACATTACTGTCCAATTTGTATATATTATTTCTATTTTCATTTTTTTGCATTTGCAAACATCAGATATGAAGCATGTTTTAATGTTCTGACCACCGGTGTAGACACAGCAGACTTACAACTAAAACATAAAACATGTACAGCCTCTGTTCATGTTTTAGTCTAAACTCAAAGTCTGCATGATCTCGTGATATTGTAAGACCTTGCTGTGTTGATTGATTTTATTAGCTGTGGAGGCCATCTTGAATTGGGTACCTCTGAAAGTTACTGAGTTTTAGATGAACATTTAAAGATTACTTCCTGTAAGTTTCATTAAAATCTGTCCTATAGAGATATTTTACTAACAGACAGGGTTGATGCCAATAGGTTTTAATTATAAGTTTTGTACACTGTGTAGTACTCAGAGTATGTATTTGGCGAGGATGCTCAGCTAATACCACATAAAATTTTAACTCGGTACCTGTAGATTGACTGTTTTCTAAGGTTATTTGGCTGCGGAGGCCATCTTGAATTGTGTTGGCTACAGAAGTTAATCGGTTCTAGATGTACACACACAGATTATTTTCTGAAACTTTTTTAAAATCTTATCTCATTCAGCTCATCCATAAGGTATTTTGCTAACAATACAAATACAGAGACACGGACCAAAGTGTAATGAAATAATTTTTTGTCTCTGTCTCTTGTCCAGCGTGTTGCTTATTGTGTGAATACTTCTAAAGCTTTATTCACATGCATTTTTCTTCTGTACATGTTTTGGCATGTCACACGTTCTGCAGTTTTCATGCTGCTTCAACAGTTTATACACCACATCATTGAGCTCATTCGGGACGTTACTGCTGTGGCGTTTTGTATTTTTGTAATTTTAACTTTTCAGCCATGTTTTTCTCATTGAAAATAAGTGAAGCTCTCCACATCGTTCAAACCGTTTGTGGCGTTTAAAATCTTTTACTGCTCATTTCAGCTTTTGTTCTGCTTCAGCTATTTTAATTAATTAATTTACAGTGGTTTTATGCCGGGTACCCACCAAGCGCGTTTCAGACAGCAGAAGCGGCCGGTTTACATTGAAAGTCTATGTTGAGGCGCGGCGAGGGGCGGCGAAGCGTGACGCGGCGCGTTTTGAGCATTTCAAGCGGCGCGGAAGCGCGCAGCAGTTCTTTTCCGCGCACGCAATGCGTCCGAAGCAGCCGACGCGTCGAGCAGCCAAAGTTCAAATATTTGAACTTTGGCTGTTCAACGCGTCGCAGCAACCAATCGGGAGAGCCTCTGCTATGTGATGACGCAACGACGACGGAACTTTTTTGGACTTTTTAAACTTACCCCAACAAGCCTCCATGAAGAAACCAGCCTCTGGTAACAAACTTGGCATTTTTACAGTTGCCGCTGTCCGCTCGAGCGTACGATCACCCCAAACATTAAAAAAAAATCGTTTTAATCTCAACAAAGACTTTCGGAGCTGCAGTTCGGCTCGTAGAAAACCCACTCAAGTAGTAATGAGGCTCACGTACAGCTGATTTTATCTGCCCGGTATACAAAAAAAAAAACCCCGACCGGAAAAGGAGCCAGATGCTCCTCCCACTGCGCGTCATCAGACGCGTCTTCAGTGAGAACAGATTCTGGTGACAAGCGGCCAACAGGGTGCGTCAAGAGCGTTATTGACGCTCAAGACGCGTTCGGTGGGTACCCGGCATTACTCTGAGTCTCTTCTGATAACTGAACTTCTCACCCTATCTCTAAGGGAGAGTACCCTGCGGCGGAAACCCATTTCAGCCACCTGTATCTGTGATCTCATTCTTTCAGTCACTACCCAGAGCTTGAAATTTGATGGAAGATGATTGAAGAAATGGGTGTAAACCCA
Source organism: Garcialebias charrua (assembly GCA_038048925.1). Classification (NCBI taxonomy): domain Eukaryota; kingdom Metazoa; phylum Chordata; class Actinopteri; order Cyprinodontiformes; family Rivulidae; genus Garcialebias; species Garcialebias charrua. The sequence goes on along the minus strand of JBBPBX010036106.1, from coordinate 22,497 downwards.
GAGCTTGAAATGTCAAATTCAATTCAGTTTATTTACTGTTGGGTTAACCTTCAACCCACGAGTCGTTGATCGAGGAGGCACCTTCAGGAGACTTCACTTTCAGTATGACACATTTATTTTCATATCATTAAAAAAGTACATGTACAATATCAAAACCAAATTCATTTGGGAGACAATCCAATGAGTATATCACCTTGATTCTAGCAAAACGAAAACCCCAAGATTGTCTGAAGCTGAGAGCCCGTGCAGTAAATTATAAAGCTATCCTAGTCCTACCTCTTTCCGGAGTGTATCCTATTCTGATTGGTTCAAACAGAGAGGGAGGGGTTCTTTTATTGGTTGAACTAGCTACTACCTTCCTGCCCTCTTCTGCCTTGAGTATCGGACCCTCCCATGCACTCCCGTTTTGGTTGGACCAGTTTTAAACTAGTTTTGAGCGGTTCTTAGTAAGATGTCGACCAAGCATAAAATCATGAGTGTCTATTGGTTACCCTTATCTAGGTACAGTGTTTCCCCTACATAACCTGCCATGGCGGGGGGGGCGGACAGAGACACGTCCTGAGCTGCACAGGCATTGTTGCGGTTTCTTGGGCTTGTTTTGAAAGTAACTTCGCTTGTTTGGGCTTGTTATTATTTGTTCTTTATTATTTGTCTAGAGCAGGGGTCTGCAACCTTTTCGATCCAAAGAGCCATTTCTGCTCCTTTGTTCACTAAATTAAACGTGACCGGAGCCACAACACCTGCTGCAACTGGGATTTTCAACTGGTGGCCCACGGACCACTTTAAGTTTGTTGGAGGACGTTTTTCTGGCCAGCAGGAGTGACTTTATAAAACTAAAAATTTCTAATGATTTTTAACATTTACTGCTATTTTTACATTTTAAGATAAAATAAAAGACAAGATTCTTGTAAAGAAGGAAAAATTTATATAGTTTTGCCCAGTTTCTAAAAACTAAAACGATAAACTATGCAGGCCTATGTGATTTATTTTTTTAACTGTAGAAAAATTAGGTATCCTACTTAAAAGAAATAAAGCATAAAGTGAAAGTATGTTTTACTCCTTGTAATGTAGGAAAACTTCTAAAACTAACCCTTCCAGTTGTTATAAGAACCAATAAAATTCAGTTTTATGTCAGTTTTGGTCAAAGCTTGAAAGAGCCGCTGCAGAGGGACCAAAGAGCCGCATGTGGCTCCTGAGCCGCAGGTTGCAGACCCCTGGTCTAGAGTGACAAGACCACATTAAAATGAGCTCCAATAAGTGGAGGAAATATGGGAAAAATATAATAAAGAATGGGAGAAAGAGCACACACTTAAAGCATGATTCAGGATAGAGATTAAAGAAAGTTTTTTGTTGACTTAGCTTACTATGAGTTTGCTGTTTAATTTTTATTTTATTTTTTAATTTGTACGCATCCTTTATGATTGTCTGTTGTTGTCGTTGTCCACTGTTGTCATCACTCTTAGTTTAAAATTCAGGTCTCTCTGGTAAATGAGTCCCAGAGGCTTAATGGGATTAATTTGTATAAATATGCCAAATGTATTTTTATTTTTTAGAGTGGATATGTTCTTCAAAGTCTTTAGCATAATTTTGCTATATGTAATGCCATAATAACTGTATGTTTATACTGTTTAAAAACGGCCCTTGTTTTACACAATGGGGTGGGTTGCCTGTTGGGCTTGTTTTCATGGGGCTGGTCGCTTGTTTCTGTCGCGATATACTGGCAGATAGAGACAAAGCCGAAAGCGCGCAGTTTTAAGAGCAGAGGAGAGCCAAACATTTCAGCCGCGTTCAGTTTTATTTATTTATTTTTCGGTGGAGGTGAGACTAGGGTGAGCCGCGCGCTCATTGTGTGTGTGGAGCCGCGCGCTCATTGTGTGTGTGGAGCCGCGCGCTCAGTGTGTGTGTAGATCCGCGCGCTCAGTGTGTGTGTGGAGCCACGCGCTCAGTGTGTGTGTGGAGCTGCGCGCTCAGTGTGTGTGTGGAGCCGCGCGCAGCTGGAGCTGAGCAGAGGAGACACATTTCAGCCACGCGTTCGTTTTTTTTTTGTTTTTTTTTCCCATCCGTGGGGATGAGAAACGTGAGCCGTGCGCGTGAATGTGTGGTGGGTGGGGGGTGTCAGCTGAGTGTTCAGCATGAGGCTGCTTTTATGTTTTTTTTCCAGCTAATGCACCTGCAGTGCGAGCTGCTAGTTTAGCATTACATCAGCAGCCGACAGGTGTTTGGAGCGTTGGGTAGGCGGGGCGTTCGGTTCTGTTGATGGGGCGGGGCGCCCCGCCTATATAATGGTAGGGGAAACACTGAGGTATGTAAGCAAAAATGTTGATCAAGCATAAAACGCCAAGTGAATGCACATTCTTCCCTTATCTGGGCTTGTGAGCAAACCCAAGCACACAGTACCCGGCCGGTATCCTGATGCATGCTCAATAATCCAGGTAGAAAAATCTAAAAAAGCTATGTCTGGTCCTCTGGACATTCAAATAACAAAACATAGCAACAAAATTATAATAATTGTAGAAACGTTTCGTCTTTCATCCGAAAGACTTCCTCAGTCTGAGATGCTGTATTCAGCTCAGTCTTATAAATAGCACCCTCTCACAGTGGATCATCCAGTTTGCTGATGACAGCCTAAAACCAGCTGCTCACATGATCAAGGAGGACCATCAGCCTAACGATAGATCGTTAGCACCCTGATGGTTGTTTGCTATTCACAGAGGGCTGAGTGATACTAGCAATAACAGCATTGTGATGCCGGGTACCCACTAGACGCGTCAAAACGCTCCTGCTGCCCCCTTTTGGCCGCTTGTCACTATCACACAGCCACTGAAGACGCCACTGATGACGTGCCCTGAGAGGAGGCAGATGGGGGGGGGGTCTGGGTCCTTTTCCGGTTGTTTCCTGTACACCGGGCAGACGAAATCAGCTGTACGTGAGCCACGTTACTACTTGAGTGGGTTTTCTACGAGCCGAACTGCAGCTCCAAAAGTCTTTGTTGAGATTAAAACTTTTTTTTATGTTTGGGGTGATCGTACGCTCGAGCGGACAGCAGCAACTGTTTAAAATGCCAAGTTTCTTACCAGAGGCTGGTTCCTTCATGGAAGCTCGATGGGGTAAGTTTAAAAAGTCCAGAAAAAGTCCCGTTTTCGTTGCGTTATCACATAGCAGAGTCTCTCCCGATTGGTTGCTGCGACGCATCGAGCGTCAAAAGTTCAAATATTTGACCCTTGGCGGCTCGACGCATAGGTTGCTTCGGACGCGCGCGTGCGCGGAAAGGAACTGCCGCGTGCCGCCGCTTCAAACACTCAAAACGCGCCGCTTCACGATTCAATGCGTCTCCACATAGACTTTCAATGTAAACCGGCCGCTTCCGCTGGCCGAAACGTGTCTGGTGGGTACCCGGCATAAGAGGGGGACAGTTGAACCCGGAGGCCTCCACCCCTGTTTAATGATGGACGGTTTCTTTTCACAAAGATGGCCTCCTTTACTCCTCTCTCAAATCATCGTTCCTCTCTATCAAGGATGTGAACATCTTCATCCCTGAAAGAGTGACTGCTGGCCTGGAGATGAGTGTAGACCACAGAGTCCTGACCTGATGATGTTGATCTTCTGTGCCAACATGTTCTCACTCCCTACTCGTCATTTATTGATGCTTGGGCTCAGGGTCCCTCTGCGTCACATACTTGACGCGTCGGGTCACCCCTACTCGTCATTAATTGGTTTGTTTGGGGTTCGACGGTCAAATTAAAAGGGAATGGTTAAGTTTAGGGTTTGTTATAAGGTTAGGCCTAAGGTTTACATTTTGAGAGAAGAATGCATCCTGTTGCTAAAAAATAAGTAGATATAAAAGTGCTTCACTATCCAAACCGGAAGACAATATCACAGTATAACATTCAATGATATTACCCTGCACACCAAATAATGATGACAAGGGACGACCCGACGCGTCAAGTATGTGACGCTGAAGGACCCTGAGCCCAAGCATCAATATATGACGAGTAGAGAGTGAGAATGAGTTGTCTGTGCTGGGCCATCCTTTTGGCCAGTGGCAGTTTAGTTTCCCCGATGTAAGACTGATCACAGCCCTCCTGACACTGAACAGCATACACAATGTTACTCTGTTTGTGCCGGGGGACTGGATCTTTGGGATGAACCAGTCTTTGCCGTAATGTATTTTGGGGTTTAAAAGCCACTGGGACGTTGTGTTTAGAAAATAAACGTCTCAATGTCTCTGAAACTCCTGCAACATCTGGAATGACCACTGGTCTGGGTCTGGGTTCCTTCTTTTCACCTGATGGCTGGCTGGAGTCCTGTTTGGGTTTCTTCTCTGCTTTCAGGAAGGCCCAGTTAGGATATCCACATTTCTCTAGAGCCTGTTTTGTGTGTGATTTCTCCTTCTGTCTGGCTCCTGAGTTAGTGGGGACGCTGTCTGCTCTGTGATACAGAGTCCTGATGACTCCTAACTTGTGCTCCAGAGGGTGATGGGAGTCAAACTGTAAATACTGGTCTGTGTGGGTGGGTTTGTCGTACACCTCAGTTAGCAAACCCACCCACACAGACCAGTATTTACAGTTTGACTGGATGATGGATGGATGGATGGATGCATGGATGGATGCATGGATGTATGCATGGATGGGTGGATGGATGATGGATGGGTGGGTGTGGATGCATGGATGTATGCATGGATGGGTGGATGGATGGATGCATGGGTGAGTGGATGGATGGAACCATGATGGATGGAACCATGATGGATGGATGGATGGATGGATGTTGTCTGACATAATGTCACCTGCTCAGCTGCAGCGTTTTCCCATCTCTACACCAGCGTGCTCTGGCTGGCTGCAAGCGTCGCCGTCCACTCTTCAGACTGGTCATCATAGCTCAGCACTGTTCCCTGCAGGAACCACAAAGAAGGATGACAACTTCAAAGACAAGCACTCACAAGCAGGGTGGCTGCTAAAAGTAGCAGAAATTTTCACAAAAAACTTGATAACATTATCTAAATATGCAACAACAAAAAAAACTGGCTGAAAAGGTCGAACAAGCTTAAATTAGCAAATATTTATGATTACACTTATAATAGGGTGAATATCAAATATTGTTTTATTTTGATTATTACAGCTGAAACCACTGCACACCATGATGATCCAGAAATGAAAATGTAGTGATGTTATTTAGACAGAATTTGAGTGAAATTTTGTTTTTGATGTAATGATTCAGTGCAGTAAAACTTGCACATAACGTTAGAATAAACATAAAAAATAAAACAGATGCTTCAAAGGAACTCATCTTTTTTAAACTATAAGTAATGTTGAATAATTATTAGATAGATACATTAATTAAAGCAGTACCAATCAGTGCTCTGTGGACGACGTGAACTGGTTCCTTCACGTCTCCTCGGTCCTCACAAGTCGCGGCTCCCCCCCTGCTTCCTCGTTGGTAAGGCTTCAATAAATACAGCTGCAGACATAAATTAGAACCTGCTGTTTATTGTTTAACCCCCTGAAATAACTTTGGCTTCCCAAACTGACTAAAAATCGCTCAATTCTTCACTCAGATTGCTAAATTCGTCCAGTTCTGTATCGGCCACCATGTTGTTTACAAGGTGCGCAACGAGCAGCAATTCATCTCCTTACGTCACGTGACTTATCGCGGAAGTTCTCGGATTTCTGTGGGCGTGTCCCAGCGACAAAATTACCATGGAATTTAAATATATTTATAATTTATTTTGCAAAAACGAACTTAGTTCAATGATAATATATATATAGTGCATAATATGTATATATATATATATATATATATATATATATATATATATATATATATATATATATATATATATATATATACAGGTATTCCCCGATTTACGAGCGAGATCCGTCACAAGGGGGCGCTCGTAAACCGGAAATCTCGTAATTTGGAACGGCCGCCATTGCTCTCGTAAACCCGGAAGTCCGCTCGTAAATTTCGCCAGCGCACCTAAAAACACTCTATTTTCATCTATAAACTACTTTTGAGTGCATAAAAATGATCGGAAACGTGTGTTTATATGCTTAACTTGCTAACTGTAGTGAAAAAACACATGAAAACTCAGTATTTTTTTCGTTTTTTCCAAAAATTCGCAACCCGGAAGTCCGCTCGTAAATTTCGCCAGCGCACCTAAAAACACTCTATTTTCATCTAAAAACTACTTTTGAGTGCATAAAAATGATCGGAAACGTGTGTTTATATGCTTAACTTGCTAACTGTAGTGGAAAAACACATGAAAACTCAGTATTTTTTTCGTTTTTTCCAAAAATTCGCAACCCGGAAGTCCGCTCGTAAATTTCGCCAGCGCACCTAAAAACACTCTATTTTCATCTAAAAACTACTTTTGAGTGCATAAAAATGATCGGAAACGTGTGTTTATATGCTTAACTTGCTAACTGAAGTGAAAAAACACATGAAAACTCGGTATTTTTTTCGTTTTTTCCAAAAATGTGCAGCTCGTAAGTCTGGGACCTCGCAGATCAGAGCGCTCGTAAATCGGGGACTACCTGTATATATATACTGTGTATATATATATATATATATATATATATATTATATATATATATTATATATATATACAGTATGTAGTGCAAAATTATGCATAGTTAAAACATGATGTCAGCGCAGCTTTAACTTGTGGGATGCCACAAGGCTCAGTTCTGGGTCCACTTTTGTTTTCCTTTTTTATCATCCCACTTGCCAGCATTATTCAGTCTTTTTCAGATGTTTCCTATCACATTTATGCTGATGACATTCAGTTGTATTTTTTGTTTAGACCACACCAGCTGGACAAGTTGGCCATACTTGTCCAATGTTTGTCTCGTATCAGTGACTGGCTCGCCAGTAACTTTTTGGTTTTAAACATCAGTAAGACAGAGACTTTGATTACAGCTCCCAGTCACCTACATCCAAAAATCAGACAATTGCCTCTTTTTGTCTAGTAGCCAAATCAAAAGTAAAAAATGTAGCAGTCACATTTTACTCATTAGGCTTTGAGTCGCACATTAAGGCTTTTTCCGGTTCTTGTTTCTTTCAAGAAACATTTCTAAAATACGACCTATGGTCTCTAGAGTTGACCTAGAGAAAATTATTCACGCCTTTGTGTCATTGCGTCTGGACTACTGTAATGCCCTTTTTACCTGCCTGGACAAGTTTTCTGTTTCACATGTAGAAGTGATACAGAACGCAGCTGCCAGACTTCTCACCAAATCCAACAAATACTGTCACATCACTCCGGTTCTATAGTCACTACCAGTGCTGGGCAGCGCTAATCCAAAAATTAGTTCCGCTATTTCTAAAGCACTTATTAATTTATTTAGGTCCGCAATTTCAAAAGCGCTTATGTATTAGCAATGCTAGCGGAAGCTAAATGCTAACGCGCTAACGTGCAAATGGCAAACTACTTTTTTAAATCCAGCAGATTTGACCATTTCGTGAAACGGTTAAGCTCAGAAAAACCTTGTGCTATAAAGTCAGCTAAGAAATATATTTTTTCTCAGCAAAGAAATAATTGTTTTTACCGTGTTTTGTTGTAAAGTCCTTTGCTTCTGTGGTCGCCGCCATTTTGAACAGGGCAAATGAGGCGCTGACGCGTCGCGTAGGCCGCTGAGAAACATCCATAAGTTCACCCTCCATGTTAAAAACTCTTCGTCTGACTCTTCGAAAACAAGCAATAAGGCTGCAGAGTAACACACTGGCTGCTAACTGCTATAGAGAGAGCGCTCTCTCTAGCCAAGAGACTGAGGGGGACGCTTTTTTGTCACGGACCACATCCGGCGCTGACAGGATATGGTCTGTGAGCAGTCGTCCGGTTGATTTAAGAGCCCGTAAATAAGTTTTTTCGTTTTTACTGATAGATAATTAGTTATTAGCGGTACTGCATTTTAAATAAAAATAGCGCAAATCCGCTTATGAATTATAAAAGTTAGTCAATCCGCTGTAACGCTGACAAATTGTTTAGGCCCGCTATAAGCGGATTAGCGCTTTAGCGCTCCCTAGCGGTCTGGCGCCCACCTTTGGTCACTACACTGGCTCCCAGTGGAGTTTAGAATTTGTTTCAAAGTTTTTGTGCTCACGTACAGAGCTTTAACTGGCCAGGCTCCTGTTTATCTTTGTCAGCATTTAACTAAATACTCTGCTGCTCGTGGCCTTCATTCCCAGACATAGAACCTCTTGGTTGCTCCACGTTCGCAGCTGGAAACTAAAAGAAAAGGCCTTTCTGTCAGTGGCCCCAAGGCTGTGGAACAGTTTGCCCCCTGCAGCTTCATTTTGCTGACTCTGTGGAGGTTTCTAAAAAGCAACTGAAAACTTTTATTCTCCCAGGCGCATCTCATGATTTTATTGTGCTTCTTATGCTTTTTTATTCTTTGTATATTTTAGCATCAATTTTATTGTACAGTACATTGTGATTTTATGTCTGTGACAAGTGCTCTATAAATAAACTTCACTTACTAGTTTTTGTCTGTCCTTCAGAGCCCCAACCCATCGCTCACCTTCTGTGTGAAGACCCACGACCGCCTCTACTACATGGTGGCGCCCTCAGCAGAGGCCATGAGGATCTGGATGGATGTGATCGTCACAGGAGCGGAGGGATACACACAGTTCATGAACTGAGCAGGAAACTCTGGCAGGGACTCACAGCAGGAACTCTATAGGTCCCTCCAGTTTCCAGTCCAGCACAGACACATTATCGCTCTTCTTTTTTTTCTTTTTTACTCACACAATCATATTTTACGCAGATGTTTCAATTTTCACGTTTTCATGTTTCCTTTTGGATTGAAAAGGGAGCTGTTAATGGACACACACACACACACTCTCTCTCTCTCTCTCTCTTACACCTCTGTATATAAATTAAAATGTACACCTATCAGACTTTACAAACCTTTCTTTTTTGCCAAAATGAGATCTTGTAGTAACTGTTGAACATTTTGTATAATTTACTTTTTTTTTTACTTATCAAATTTTATTTTTGTGCCAAATCACGTTTTCTTTTTTCTGTGTTTTTGAGTATTACGTCGTGACTTTGTTGTAGGTGTGGACAGAACAGGTTTAACAGAGTCTTCAGGCTGTGTTAGTTTCAGAAAAACATTTGACAGTACAAACTAAATGTATCAGGGAAGGTGGACCTGAGCCAGTCAGCAGACACTCAGAGTTCAGCTTAGCTTCTGATCCAGTGAAAAACCACCCAAATATTCACCTCATAAACAGCATCAAGACATGTAACCACATCTTTCACCTTCACACAGGATTACCAAAGCTGTTATTTGTTGCACTTCAGCCCACAGGAGTCCACTCTGCAGCGCTCACTGTGCTGTCACCAGTAAATATCGGTGCGGAGTCTGCTCTTTAACAGGGTTTCATTATTTGTTTCATCACAGTAATTATATACATTAAAATACTTATTTTTCTGCTTCAAACAGCAGTGGGTGAGTGAGATGAGGCTGAGCTTTCAGATGCAGCTGATGCTGAAGACTAGAAGCATAAAAGAGCATGAGGGGTGAAACAGCTGGCCTCATGAGTTCGGCTTTATCTCAGAAACCAGAATTTTCCATTTCCAAGTCAGGAAAAGCAACCGGAGCAGCAGTGGAATGGACCATCAGAGTTGAATTTACATCTTGTAAACCTGGAGGTTTCTCACCAGACCTGACCTTAAAATCCAACATGGCTGCTTTGGGTTTGAAAAATGATTATTTACATTACTGTCAGTTTGTGTCAATGATTCCGTCACATGCGTGTTACTGTCCAGCCTTTGTGTCCATGATGCTACAGTGTGTAGACACTATTTAAGCAAGTTAATGTTACTTTTAATTACACGAGTTAATGAATCCAACTACCGTATTTTCTGGAATATAGGTCGCATTGTCCAATTATTGCCAAAGAATTGGAAAAATCCATATATAGGTCGCACCTACGTCAAAATGTGGACCGTGTTTATCTCTGCTGCAAATGTCTCTTCCACAGGAGCGCACAGCAAGGCTTTTAAGAAGATTAACACTTAAAAACAATTATTTGTTTGATAAAAATTATAGCAAATATGTGTCTGAGGCAAAGGTGGGCACCGCTAATTAAAAAATTAGTTCCACAATTTCTAAAACGCTTATTAATTTTTTTAGGTCCACAATTTCAAAAGCACAAATGTCTTATGAAAATTAGGGGAAGCTAATCTAATCCGCTATTTATATATTTCTATATTATATATATATATATATATATATATATATATATATATATATATATATATATATATTATATATAGCCGGCAGCGTTATCAATATTTGCACTACACTGCCAACTGAAAAGTAACAAAAATGATCCTAAAAGGATGAAATTACAAAAATCAAAGGATTTATTTAATACTTTACGTACATATATTCTATTCGGCCACGAAATTAACAAAAAATAGAATGATCTTTTAATCCCTAAAACCACGTTTAAATCTCAAATACACGGGTGTGTCGCCACCGCATTTATACATAAAGTAACCCAAATACATGAAACTAACGACTCGCCGTCGAATGGTCGACACAAAACACACAATAAACTCCTCCGGCCACGTTAATTTGGCTTGAAACAGCGGGGTTCTCTACGGATTTATCCATTAGTAACCCAGCACTACCGGTGTAACAGGCAGACACAGTTAGCGTCTATAGGTAGTCAACAGATTTAATGAAAAGTAACTAAAATACATAAAAATAACGACTCACCGTCGAATGGTCATCACAAAACACACAATAAAATCATCCGGCCACGTTAATTTGGCTTGAAACAGCGGGTTATTTACGGATTTATGAAGACACCGAGCGCAGCCAGCTACAGAATTAGCCCCTGAGTTCAACTATGACCCGGAAGTTGTCAAGATGGAATAGTCCATTTTTAGTAGGGGGATAAAGAAATCGACCGTTTTTTTTATTGCGTATTTAATGATCGTTTTCATCGTAACTATAATTATTTTTATGTTAAATGTACATTAACAAGCATGAGCAATGTTAGTGATGTAGGTGACTGCACGGGGCGAGGCGGGGCCGGGGCCACTGCTGAAATGGGACCCCCAGGCATTTACCTACATGGTAGAGCCGAGTCTGTTCTCAGCTCTGCCCCCCTCCCCCTCACACCCTTTCCTCCTCTGCTGTTTACGTGGGGAAAAAGGTAAAAAACAAGCAGCATAAGAGCTTGTAAATAAGTTTATTGGTTTTTACTGATAGATAATTAGTTATTAGCGGTACTGCATTTTAAATAAAAATAGCACAAATCCGCTTATGAATTATAAAAGTTAGTCAATTCACAAAAACGCTGACAAAAAGTTTAGGTCCACTGTAAGCGGAATAGCGCTTTAGCGCTCTCTAGCGGTCTGTGCCCACCACTGGTCTGAGCTGAACTTTTCTTTAATAAATGAATAATTTTAGCAGGATAAACACCTAAAAAATATATATTTGTTAGCTGACATTATTGTAAGAGTGTGTCTCAGTTTAATTTTTGTTAATAAATGATTACAAATCAGCTTATTTTATAAAAAGCCATAAATAGGTCGCACCTGAATATAGGTCGCAGGGCATGCAAAAATGATAAAAAGCTGCAACCTATATTCCAGAAAATACGGTAAGCAGATCTGGTTCTTCTGACTGGAACAGTTAAACTGGGTGTGATGTCATTCCCACATTCGAGTTCTGACTTCTGGAGCTATTACAACCACTGAATTTGAAATACACTTAAAAAGCCACTAAAGGTGCTAGACAAGACTTGCTGTCATCTTGCTAGGTGCTACAGCTATCAGTGTGTGTAGTTTACATCCATCTTTACTCATACACTTCTCTACACCCACCATTTTCTTTACTCGCATCTTCATTTTTGGATCAGCGGGGTCACTGGTGCCCATGAGGTGGGGTACACCCTGGACAGATCTCCAGTCCATCACAGGGATGCGAAGACAAATGAGACAACCATTCAGTCTCTCACCTAGGGACTAGTCCGTTACCAGTCTAACATGCATGTTTTTTGGTTTGTGGGAGGAAACCAGAGTACCTGGAGAAAATCCACGCAGCACAGAGAGAACATGCAAACTCCACCCAGAGAGGTCCCCAACTGGGATTTGAACCGGGGACCTGCTTGCTGAGAGGCAGTAGCTTCACTGTATTGTTTGCATGTTAAAACCAAACATTTGGCAGGACGATTGCTTGGTGGTTAGCAAGAAGGTTCTGAGTTCAATCTGGTTTGGACCTCGGATCTTTCTGTGTCGTGTTTGCAAGTTTTCTTCATGTTCGCGTGGGTCTTCAGATACAGTATATGGAGTCTTTGGCAGGAAACTGGAGTACCTGGAGAAAATCAACACTTGCACAAGGAGCCTGTAAACTCCATACAGAGAGGCCGGTGAAGTTCTAATAAATAAAACATTTACAGTAACTGAGGATGCACACATAGCACTTAACAAGATGGCTGCACAGATTATCACCTCATTAGCATACACTGCCTGTGGTTGGCCATTTGAGGGTATTTTAATTTGAGTGAACAGAACATGGCCTCACCGTGTGTACACAAGAGATTGCTACAGGAAGATGTTTTGGACAGGCCAGAAACTTTTCTGTCAAACAAAAAGGGTTATTATTTATGTATTCATGAAATATTTCACCATTAAACTGACTGAACTGAACCCAGGTAAAATATTTAGTGCTGCAACTGTCTGAAATCATCTCCCCACTGCTTCAGGTTGAACAGAGTCTCTCACAACGAAGCTAAACGTCAACAATATTGCCTCGTGATCATGTTTCATCTTTTTGTCTTTTTTTTTTCTTCCTGAAACCATCTTAAACACACAGTGTCCAACATGATGAAGTACCTGCAGCCTTTGTGTTTGCTCGCTGGTTGTGCCTCGCCCTGGCTTTGCTAGCTTCATTTAAAGCTACGTGTGGTTAGCATAGCTTTGGAGGATGGAAACTTCCGAAAACTTTAACTTGGATGATAAGTGTGTTTCAGTGTTGAGACAATGACTCATGTTTTAATGCTAACCTGTTCGTAGCACAGACAGTTTGAGTTTAGCACAACATGGCCTCAGACTTCACTGAATTAGAAAAGTGTCCAAATTGTTAAAAAAAATAAAATAAAAGTTAATGAAATGACTGTTTTCTCTGGACCTTTGTAGTTAAACATGTTCTCCTCAGTTTTCAAGCTAGGCTAGGTTCAATAAGCAGGAATTGAACTGTAACCAGATGAAGAGTTTCCCATTTAATTAGATGTTTTTTCTATTCATCATGTCACTGACAAACACACAATACCCAGAGGCTGACTGCCATTAAATAAAACAAATATACATACACTGGTTTCACCAAAGCTTCTTCCCCTTTCTGTGTACTGTTTGAAACCGTTGAACTTAATTATCTCACAAAGCTGCCAAACTGCAGAATCGTGTGTGTGTGCGTGCTCATGAACAAGTGAAGTTCATGTGTCAGACCAGAGGCTTGTTCTGTGAGGCCAGAGCTTCCACAATGTGTTGAGCAGCAAGTTAGTTTTCAGCACCATCATCTCAGAGATGCTACATCACCATGGTAACGGAGACGGTCTCTCTTTAGTAGTGTTTGAATGGAAAACCAGACTAAACTTACCTGTTGTCTCTGTTCTGCCGGGCGTCAGAGTTAAAATATAGACAATAGATCTTTAATAACATGGATCAGGGCTACTCAACTGGCGGCCCATGGGCCACTTCCAGCCTGTGGGTGACTTCAGTCCACCAATGAGTTCATAAAAATTATAATTTTTACTTTGGGAGGTGGGGGTGTTCTGGGTTTGGGCGTTTGGGTTCTGCTTGTTGCATTTATGATTCACTGCAACAAATAAACAATTTAAAAGGTAACAGATCATTGTAGTACTTGGTTTGTTCACATAATGACTTGAACTGCTGGCTGTCCGGCCCCTGAGCTGCTGTGATGAAGAGCCCTGGCAGATATTCACATGTTACAGTCAGTGCCTTGAGGTGTTGATTAAATGTTGGCATTTTAATTGTCAAATTTAATCAAGAACATGATTCAGGGATACCTTTTTATTTAATCATTCAATCTATTATATAATTTGAGGATTCAAATTTTTGATTAAAAAAAAAATCTCAATGACATCATCATTGCATTCAGTTTTTATTCAGTTTGTTTAGTGTCCCAACTTTTTTGGAATCTGGTTTGTACTCATTGCAAAGTATGAAATTAAACAAAGGTTGTCCTGAACTACTTTAAATGGACCAGTCAGAGAGGTCAGTAGTTTTCCAGGTAGATTTATGAAATGCGGGCATGCATTCAGTGTAAACAAATCCCTCAGTTAAGTCTGAAAACAATATTGAAGCTAGTCACATGATTGACCTAAATTAGGCTGAACATACTCTTGAGTCTGTAGGCAAACAAATAAGGCTGCATAACTGAAGAATCGTTTATCCTATTTTTAGTCACGTCGTTTGCGTAGGTGAACAGACGCTGGATATTTGGCAGCCGGCTACAAATTTAGTTTATATTTTCATCTAAAGAAACAAACAAGGAGATTTCAAGATGTGTACCATTAATGAAGTTGCATCAGAACCGTTGTGGTACCGGTTGATCAAAAATGTAGGTTTTGT
>JBBPBX010036105.1:20666-31673 GCA_038048925.1 Garcialebias charrua | reverse complement strand
GGCTGTTCTCTGCATGTAAGTGCATAAAGCTCTCACAGGGCAGAGAGCCTTCAGCCTTTCCTGTTCCTAAGTGAGGGAGTCCAGACTCCTGTGGTTCAAAGTCAAGACCTTGGGAGTGTATGCGGGATTAGGCCTTAAGGTGACCTTTGATCCGTCAGGGGCGAATCTGGTACACATTGGATGTACAGACAAGAGACAATGCATGGAGGTCACCCACGCGTTTCGCCGAGCAAAGTGCCAGGAGCAGAGCAGTTTTATAAGACAACAAATCTATCTTAACCTCGCTCAGTGGCTCGAATGAGGGGCCACAGAGAGCCCCCAAGACCAGGCCAAGATCCCAACCAGGGGTCAGAATCCTACTGGGTGGTTTAGTCCAAAGCACACCTTTCATAAATCTTATTATGATTGGATATGCTCCAGGTGTCCTGTGTCCCCAGCCTTCGTGACAGGCTGAAATAGCTGATAGGAAAACTTTAATCATTGAAAAAGAATGACCTTTTTTCCAGTAGGTCCTGAAGGAAGGTCAGGAGCTGAGCCAAGTCGCATGCATAAGAAATGATATTTCTTTCTGAGCACCAGGCTTCAAAAATACGCCACTTCTGTGCATATAGAGACTGTGTTGATACAGCTCGGGCGTTTTGTAAGGTTTTCACCACATTTTCCGGCAGGCTTGACGCCATCAGCTTGTTCTTTTCTGCCAACAAGCTGAAATTTTTGACGGTTCCTGGCCTAAGCGGCTGCACTGCCCCTTCTGGTGACATAGTTTGGCCCTGAAGAGAAGCAGTTGGTGCATCCAGTTCTCCTCCAAGGGCCGTGGAGGCTGCAAACCCCTGGGGGTCAACCAAGCTGGGAAGAGGGCTTCCTTGCTTATGTGCTACCAGGTTGCTCTGCTTGAGGGTAATCGAGGGCAGATGCAGCCTATCATCCGTATTAGGCAGAGTTGGAGCAGAAAGTCTATTTTCCCCCTCCAAGTTTGGGGTCATGAGACTGGGAAACTGCGAGTTTTGTAAACGAGCAGACCTCCTGACTCCAATCCGGTTTTTGGAATAGTCCAGTTTACTGGTCCTTGGCTTTAACAGAGCGTTGGGACCAGACAAACCGACCGTGGTTTGTGTCTCACCCGTTGGGAGAATTTTGTTTGAAAGCAAAGCTGGATCAGCACAGAGAGGAAGGTCACGTGCTGTCTCATTACTGCTTGGACATTGCGTGTCCCTCATTAACAATAAAGGGGCAGCTGTAACGTGAAAGCATGGAGATGCTCCTTTAGTTTGGCAGACTTTAGATTATTTGGTGATAGAGAGCCCAGTCCCCTTCGAAAAACAGGAAGGGAGATCTGATTCGGCTCTGATTTGTTTATATGCACAGCAGCTTGAACACAATTGCTGCTGTGAAGGTGTGAAGCTTGTGGCTGCCTGTGGGCATCTGATGTAGCCCCCCCGTCGTTAGATTCTGTCGGCATGCCTCCCTGAGGTGCGGACATGTCACGTGTTCGTCTGGTTAGTGTATTGGCTGCCCCGTCATTCACAATGGAGCGAGGGCTTGAGCACGTGACCCTCCTCACCTGTCTCCGTGAGGGGTGTGGGGGGTGCTTGCAGATGCCTCTGTGTCTGCTTACTGCAGACGAATCAGAGGCACCCTGCTGGGGTTTATTGATTAGGCTAATACTCCATGGGCCGTGAGGGGGGGGCCTCCCTTTATGACGGCTGGCAGGCCAGAGGGAACTGTTCTGCTGAAGTTATTTGTGTGTTGTTGTTTTGTTTTTTAGAGTCAATAAAACAGAGAGGAGCTGTTTTATGAGCTTTATTCATGCTCATGTGCAATGACGTACATGATTTCATGTCACTCACAGCAGAGAGAGCATGATTTGTGCATGTGATAGATTTACCAGCTTTTTGTACCATGTTACAAGTAAAGTCTGGACATGGAAGGATCATTCCCAGTACCACGTGGGCGGGTGATCGTGTAATGTGGGAACGTGGACCTGGTTCATCGGGCACGTTTTTGTCTGGTGTCCTGGTTTGCCGAGGAGGCCCTGTGTTTGGCCGACTGGTGGGGATCAAACCTGTTTTTGCTCCATGCGTGCTCGGTGCGAGGTTGGCGCGGCGTGGGTCTCTGCCAGGGCTCCTCCTTGTATGCTGGCTGCTTCTGCGGTGGGGCACGCATTGCCGAGTGGTGTAGAGACTGTGCAGGTCTGCTTCCAGCAGACTCCCTTGGGGGGCGAAGCTTCTCCGGGGAATGCCCACCTGGAGAGCTTCCGCCTGTCTGCACCTTTGGTCCAGCTTGGTCTGAATTCGCTCCAAAGCTTTACCAAATAATCCTGTTGGCTCTATCGAGTGATGGAGAAAAGGCACCTTTTGTCCCTCAGGGAGATCCGTTAAAGTCATCCACAGGTGGCGAATCGCGATGACCACTTCCGCCATGCCCCTGCCTTGTGCAACAGCAGCTGTCCCCATCATACGGAGCACAAAGTCTGTTGCCCTGCGGGCTTCGTCCAGTAAGTTGGCGGCCGCTTGCTTGTCCGTTGTTACCTGGGGCGGCCGTGGCACAGTGGTAATGGCAGTCGACCCCCGATCGGAAGGTTGGAGGTTCAAATCCCGCATCCGCCCACCATGTGTCGTTGTGTCCCTGGGTAGCATGGTGGCACAACTGGTAGAGCTGCTGCCTCTCAGCGAGAAGGTTGCCGGTTCAAATCCCGGTCCGGGGCCTTTCTGGGTGGAGTTTGCATGTTCTCCCCGTGCATGCGTGGGTTTCCTCCGGGTACTCCGGTTTCCTCCCACAGACCAAAAAACATGCTTGTTAGGCTGATTGGTGACTCTAAATTGACCCTAGGTGTGAGTGTGAGAGTGGATGGTTGTTTGGTGTGAGTGAGACAGGTCCCTCTTGTAAATGAGTCCCCGTGACTCAACGAGGCTAGCCTGTATAAATAAAGGTTGAATGAATGAATGAAAAGACACTTAACTCCGAGTTGCTCCCGGTAGGTCTGGATGGCGCCTTGCAAGGCAGGCTACCACTACCGGTGTATGAATGTGTGAATGAATGAGTGGATGGCTGGTATTGTAAAGCGCTTTGGGGCTCCTCACAGGGGGCTGGAAAGCGCTATATAAATAAGCTCCATTTACCATTTACCATTTACCTGCAACTGCTGCAGCTTTTCCGCTAGGTAAGCCTGCATCAACGCGGATGCGTTCATGGCGCACGCTGCGAGTCCCTGAGCCCTGTAGCACTTCTCGAGTAAAGACGCTGAAGCTCGACAAGCCTTGCTGGGGAGAGTTGGTTTTGTCCCAGATGACTTAGGAGCCAGGTGAGACGCTAGTGTGTCCTCAATCTGAGGCACGTTAGCTATTCCCACCTCATCCATCCCGTCGACGTAGAGGAACTGTGAGAGGGGAAGGAGCATGGGGGCTCTTGGTTGAGCCCAGGTGCGAGTTAGTTCTGTGAGGAAGTCCGGGAACACGGGCATCCTTTGCCTCATGGCGGCCTGCTTCTTCGAGTAATAATAATAATAATAATAATAATAACTTTTATTTATAACGCACTTTACATCAAACAGATCTCAAAGTGCTACAATGAAAAATAAAATCAAGATAAAAATCAATCATAAATGCAACAAAGAAAAGGAACAACCAAGAGGATGGAGCCTCACAGATGATTGCATCAAAAACTTAAAATTCACAAAATGCAGATAAAATACTCAAAAAACTGGGTGCAATAAAAAACAAAAGCACAATTAATTATTTAAAAAACTGGATGAAAAGAAAGGTTTTAAGACTTTTTTTAAAACATGTCACGGTCTGTGGGGCCCTCAGATATGAGGGCAGGGCGTTCCACAGCCGAGGGGCAGCGCAGGAGAAAGCCCGGTCTCCCATTGTGCGAGACCGAGTAAAAATAGTTTCCCGCCAGCCTCGCGACCTGTTGGCGAGGCGGAGGCTCGGGCCATGGGATGTGCAGCGCGTCCGCTGCTCTGTGGCACAGGTCGAACAGAGCAGGGATGGGAAAGTCGGTTTCTGGGAGCACAGGCACCGGGGTCTGGGAGAGATCTTCTCCCTGATCCTCCAGTTCCACGTCTGCTTCCTCCGCTGAAAATTCGCCCGAGGCTGAAATTGAGATCTTGTCCTCGTTCATCATGCCTCGGGTGTCAAACTCGACTGTTAGGTCCAGCATAGGAGCCAGCACGTCAGGGCTGTCACCCCATTAGACTCGTGTGCTGTCATGTAGAGCCATGTTCTCGAGCTCCGGCGTGGGAGTGAGAGGCTCTGTGGTGTCCGTGTCCGTTGGTGTTGCTGAATTGCCCATGGCTTTGGCAACGAGGTCAACCCGGTGCCGCAGCACCGCCTCCAGCATCTGGCTGCAGTGTGGGCAAAAGTCGGGCGCATCCAGCGCTGTTTTTGCGTGAAGCATTCCCAGGCAGACTGGACAGGCCTTGTGGGTGTCCGTCGCCGCGAGGGAGAAACCGCATCCGCTAGGACAGGCGCGCGAGGTTGGGCTCGCCGTCCCGCTGGTTTTCCTTGGAAGTCTTGCCTTTCGCTTTCCTGTCTCCGGAGGCATGTCCGAGATAAGGCGAGCGAGTCCTTCCAGAATCTTTTGTCTTTTTACTTGAAATGTCTCCTCCGTCGTGTCGCTTTCGCTGGCTATCTCGCCAGGAGTTAGCGAAAGTAGCTTTTTTCTTGTGGCGTAGTTAGCACCGTCGAGTGAAGCAATCTGTAGAGAGAGGAGAAGAAAATACTTCGGGGTTAAGAGAAAATGTGCCGGACTAGCTTTTGCTAGTCCAGCAATACGCAGGAATAATTCTCTGTGCGCTCTGTGCAGGGAGCAAGCTCACCTCAAGTTGAGCGATGAAGCAACAGAGAAGTCCCGCGAAGAGGTAGTTCAGGTTTAGCGAGGTGAAGGGCAAAAAAGAGGAAGATGGATGGGCGTCAGCCGCTTAAGTACCCAGAGGGCGGGGCCTCTGGCCCGGCGGTGACGCCCTAGCCGTAAAGGCGTGAGTATATTCCTTCAGGTAATTGCGCGGGAGCGCAATTCCCATAGCAAGTATGTTGCACCGAGAGACCAGACTGAAAGGGAACCACTTGTTTTGTGCAGGCTTTAAAGAAATTGTCTAGATCATTTTTGAAGAAATTAGTTTAATAACATGACAGATGAGCGAACAGCTGTCCAGATTGAAGCTAAGACTAAAGATGGTTGCTGTCTTATTACAGCCACTCCAACCTCTAAAACATCCTTGTAGTTCATGCAAACAACTTTTTATCAACCCTGACGTTTTCATGGTTATTTACTGTACATTTACCGGTAATTCTCTTCATTTTCTTTGCCTGCTTTTCGTTTCTGGGTCACGAGGAGCTGGTCACTATATGAGAGGTCCACCCTGAACAGGTTTAGCAGTTCAAAGGTTTCTGAAGAAAAAAAGTGTTTGCATGAACCACTTAAAAAAAACTTAGATTGGTGTAATTTTGAGGTTGAAGAAATCCACTTGTGAAAGTAATTAAAATTGCCTTTCATAAAAGGAAGACTGAGACCTCGTAAAAATGAACAAAGTTTATTTTCCCTCTGCAGAGTGAGAACACACACAGGCAACTGCAGCCCAGAAAGATCGATATGAGTTCCGGTTACAATGAGGAGTGAGCGCTATTTATAATACCTTTGTACGTAATGATATTGCACACACATACAGAAAACATCATTTGCAAGAGATGAGTAATCTTGCCTTAAGGCACATATGTCAGAGTGGTGGCCCGTGGGCCAGATCCGACCCGCGAAGTAATTATTTATGGCCCCCTGGATGATATTTAATAACTATGACCCCCAATTTACACTACATGCGTTCCGGCTCCGGTCCGCTCCGGTCCCACCTCCGCAGCAAATACGCACCCATTATAATCAATGAGAGAGTTTACACTGGCTCCGCGCGGCGGCGGCGAGCGGTGGCGAGCGGACGGTAGTCCGTCAAAATAGGATCCCATTCTATTTCTTCCGGACGCCGGAGCTGTGCCGGAGTCAATTTTCAAAGATTACATCGCACCAACAGGAAAAGGAACGAGCACAACATCCATCCATCCATCCATTTTCTTCCGCTTATCCGGGGTCGGGTCGCGGGGGTAGCAGCCTAAGTAGGGAGGCCCAGACTTCCCTCTCCCCAGCCACTTGGAGCAGCTCCTCTGGGGGAATCCCAAGGCGTTCCCAGGCCAGCCGAGAAACATAGTCCCTCCAGCGTATCCTGGGTCTTCCTCTGGGTCTCCTCCCGGTGGGACATGCCCGGAACACCTCACCAGGGAGGCGTCCAGGAGGCATCCTAACCAGATGCCCGAGCCACCTCAACTGGCTCCTCTCGATGTGGAGAAGCAGCGGCTCTACTCCGAGTCCCTCCCGGATGACTGAGCTTCTCACCCTATCTCTAAGGGAGAGTCCAGCCACCCTGCGGAGAAAACTCATTTCAGCCGCTTGTATCCGAGATCTTGTTCTTTCGGTCATAACCCAAAGCTCATGACCATAGATGAGGGTGGGAACGTAGATCGATCGGTAAATTGAGAGCTTTGCCTTTTGACTCAGCTCTCTCTTCACCACGACAGACCGGTACAGCGCCCGCTTCACTGCGGACGCTGCACCTATCCGCCTATCGATCTCACGCTCCAGTTTTCCCTCATTCGTGAACAAGATCCCGAGATACTTAAACTCCTCCACTTGGGTAAGGACCTCCTCCCCGACCCGGAGAGGGCACGCTACCCTTTTCCGGCTCAAGACCATGGCCTCGGATTTGGAGGAACTGATCCTCATCCCGGCCGCATCACATTCAGCTGCAAACCGCTCCAGCGAAAGCTGTAGATCACGAGCTGATGAAGCCAATAGGACCACATCATCTGCAAAAAACAGAGAAGCGATTCTAAGGCCACCAAAACGGATCCTCTCAACACCTTGGCTGCGCCTAGAAATTCTGTCCATAAAAGTTATAAACAGAATCGGTGACAAAGGGCAACCTTGGCGGAGTCCAACTCTCACCGGAAACGAGCCTGACTTACTGCCGGCAATGCGGACCAAGCTCTGACACCGGTCGTACAGGGACCTAACAGCCCATATCAATGGGCCTGGTACCCCATACTCCCGGAGTACCCGCCACAGAACCCCCCGAGGGACGCGGTCGAATGCCTTTTCCAAGTCTACAAAGCACATGTAAACTGGTTGGGCAAACTCCCACGCACCCTCCAGGACCCTGTTGAGGGTGTAGAGCTGGTCTAGTGTTCCACGACCAGGACGAAAACCACACTGCTCCTCCTGAATCCGAGGTTCGACTATCCGACGGACCCTCCTCTCCAGAACCCCTGAATAGACCTTACCAGGGAGGCTTAAGAGTGTGATCCCTCTATAGTTGGAACACACCCTACGGTCCCCCTTTTTGAATAGGGGAACCACCACCCCAGTCTGCCAATCCAAGGGAACTGCCCCCGATGTCCACGCGATATTGCAGAGTCGCGTAAGCCAACACAACCCCACAACATCCAGAGCCCTAAGGAACTCAGGACGAATCTCATCCACCCCCGGAGCCTTGCCACCGCGGAGCTTTTTAACCACCTCGGCGACCTCAGCACCAGAGATTGGAGAGCCCGATCCAAAGTCCCCAGGCTCCGCTTCCTCAGTGGAAGACGTGCCAGTAGGATTGAGGAGGTCTTCGAAGTATTCCGCCCACCGACTCACAACATCCCGAGTTGAGGTCAACAGCACGCCATCCCCACCATAAATGGTGTTGGTCGCGTACCGCTTTCCCCCCCTGAGACGCCGGATGGTGGACCAGAATCGCCTCGAAGCCGTACGGAAGTCATTCTCCATGGCCTCTCCGAACTCCTCCCACGCCCGAGTTTTTGCCTCAGCAACCACCCGAGCCGCATGCCGCTTGGACTGCCGGTACCTATCTGCTGCTTCCGGGGTCCCACAGGCCAAAAAGGCCCAATAGGACTCCTTCTTCAGCTTGACAGCATCCCTCACCGCCGGTGTCCACCACCGGGTTCGAGGGTTGCCACCACGACAGGCACCAACAACCTTGCGGCCACAACTCCGATAAGCTGCCTCGACAATAGAGGCGCGAAACATGGCCCACTCGGGCTCAATGTCCCCCGCCTCCCTCGGAACGTGTTCAAAGCTCTCCCGGAGGTGGGAGTTAAAGCTCCGTCTTACGGGAGACTCTGCCAGACGTTCCCAGCAGACCCTCACAATACGTTTGGGTCTGCCAGGTCTGACCGGCATCCTCCCCCACCATCGGAGCCAACTCACCACCAGGTAGTGGTCAGTTGACAGCTCCGCCCCTCTCTTCACCCGAGTGTCCAGGACATGCGGCCGCAGATCAGATGAGACGACAACAAAGTCGATCATTGAACTACGACCTAGGGTGTCCTGGTGCCAAGAGCACATATGGACACCCTTATGCCTGAACATGGTGTTCGTTATGGACAATCCATGACGAGCACAGAAGTCCAACAACAGAACACCACTCGGGTTCAGATCAGGGGGGCCGTTCCTCCCAACCACACCCCTCCAGGTCTCACTGTCATTGCCCACGTGAGCGTTGAAGTCCCCCAGCAGAACAAGGGAGTCCCCAGGAGGCGCACCCTCCAATACCCCCTCCAAGGACTCCAAAAAGGGTGGGTAATCTGCGCTGCCGTTCGGCGCATAGGCACAAACAACAGTCAGAGCCCGTCCCCCCACACGTAGGCGAAGGGAGGCTACCCTCTCGTTCACCGGGGTGAACCCCAACGTACAGGCACCAAGATGGGGGGCAACAAGTATGCCCACTCCTGCTCGGCGCCTCTCACCAGGGGCAACTCCAGAGTGGAAGAGTGTCCAACCCCTCTCAAGGAAACTGGTTCCAGAGCCAGAGCCATGCGTTGAGGTGAGTCCGACTATTTCTAGCCGGAACCTCTCAACCTCACACACTAGCTCAGGCTCCTTCCCCACCAGAGAGGTGACATTCCATGTCCCAATGGCCAGCTTCTGTAGCCGAGGATCAGACCGCCAGGGTCCCCGCCCTCGGCCACCACCCATTCCACAATGCACCCGACCCCTTTGGCCCCTCCCACAGGTGGTGAGCCTATGGGAAGGGGGACCCACGTCTCCTCTTCGGGCTGTGCCCGGCCGAGCTCCATGGGTGAAAGCCCGGCCACCAGGCGCTCGCCAACGTGCCCCTCCTCCGGGCCTGGCTCCAGAGTGGGGCCCCGGTGACCCGCGTCCGGGCGAGGGAACATTGTTTCCATTTATATTATTCATCATAAGGGGTCTTGTGGGCACAACATCCATATTTACAAAATAAAATCACCACGGGCGGACTTTTATCCTAGCTCTATACGGATTTATTTGTACAAAAATGCTGTCAAACTATCATTTATGACTACACCTACAAACGCAATACAAGAAATAAATAAATAAATAAAGTATTTTATTCTGAAATGTAATAGATCACATCCTGTCGCTCAAACCATGTCCTGTCGCTCATATCTCAATGCAAAAAACAATCAAACAGCGAGGCAGTCTCTACTGTTGTTCTCCTTCTTCCACCGAATGAATTGTTTTGTTCTGACTTCATTATTTATCACTTGATTTATCGCGCGATCTCGCAATTCCCGCGCATGCGTCTCGGAGCAGTGCATCCAGGCGGACCTGAACTGAGCGGAGGTAGTGTAAACTGGACTTTGAGACGCTCAACTGCGACCTGCGGGGTGGGGCGGAGCCGGAACGCATGTAGTGTAAATTCCGGGTTAGGGCCGGCCCGCAGGCCACAGCTGCCCGCTGGTGTTTTGCACACGGCACGGGGTCGATCCGATCTGGTATCGGACTCCAATACCAGCATAGTTTAGTATTTTCCGATCCATGATGCACGTTGGCTTCAAACTATGGAATGGATTTTCTGAACGGAGTCGTGTCTCATGAACCCAGAGTAATAAGACCCGCCTCAAATTCAGGAAATCCATTCCATAGTTTGCAGCCAGCTACAGCGTGCGGACTGGGTGAGTAGCATTTTAGCTAACAACTAGACAACTTTTCATCGTAACATGTCCGCTGTGTGGAAGTATTTTACACTAAACACCACAAGACAGCAACGTGCAATGTCTGCAGAGCCATAGCGCCACATTAAACCGCGGTCAAGTTAGTTCAGCGGGACGACACTCTTGCTGAACCAAAACAGCAGCGCGACCAAGCCGCGCCCCCGTCCCGGACTGAGGGACTGGCTGAGTTTAGCAACTTCTCGGTAAACATTCGTGCTCCTTGGCTTCAGCGGTGGGTTTTTCTTGTTCAAGCGCGGCCAGCTGTGTCCACTCCGACCTGCTGTCTGACCATCTCATAGGAGGGACAAGCTGACAGCGACTGACCGAAATCAGAGCGCCCCAGATTGAACAATAAAAACACAGCTGAAGCCAAGGAGCTCAAATGTTTACAGAGAAGTTGCTAAACTTCATCATAATTAATGACCAACAGCTGTCAGCTGTAGAAAATGAAGGATTTCACAGCTTGATACAGTACTTGCAGCCAACAGTAAACAATCATACAAAATTACAGTATA
The DNA here is from genome assembly GCA_038048925.1 of Garcialebias charrua. NCBI lineage: Eukaryota > Metazoa > Chordata > Actinopteri > Cyprinodontiformes > Rivulidae > Garcialebias > Garcialebias charrua. The sequence continues at coordinate 21,136 of JBBPBX010036105.1, read as the reverse complement.
TTAATTAAAAATCACAAGACAGCTGTATGCCTAATCATTCAACCTTTAGTTAGGCAGGTTGCTCGCCATAGATTTTTGTATTTTATTTTATTGTATTTTATTTATTTATATTTATTTTTGTTGAATGGACTCGGTGACAATTGCAGATAAGAGCCATGAGAAAGAATACAACTGATTTGATTTATTTTCTTATTTTCCTATTTGAAAGCGGTGATCAGTAGGATCATAGAGCTGCACAATAACGCATTTTCAGTTTATAATGCATGCACTTTTATTCATGCATTTATCTTGATATTAAGAAACATATTTTGTTTTTAAAAACAATTTTTTTTCTTCTCTAAATGGTTTTCAGAATCTGTTGGAATCCTGGCAAAAACCAATGCAGATCTGTTGATTTTATACATATACCTTATAATGTTTTGCTAGTTTTTTTATACTTTGTTAAAGGGAGGAATATATATATATATATA
>JBBPBX010036105.1:0-20641 GCA_038048925.1 Garcialebias charrua | reverse complement strand
TATATATATATATATATATATATATATATATATATATATATATATATATATGTATATATATATATATATATATATATATATATATATATATATATATATATATATATATATATATATATATATATATTCTCTCTCTTTTGTTTTCTATTGTTTGTTTATTGTTTATTGTTTAAGGAAATTCTACCATTGCTGTTCATTGTTCTTTAGTTTTAGCAGGTCGCTTTCGTAAATGAGCCCATGAGGTTCAAAAGATTTACCTGACTAAATAAAGGTTGAATGAATGAATGAATGAATGAAATTTAATTTTTTGCTGTTTGCCTGTTGAAAAATGTTTTCACTTGAAATTACTGACAGATCCATTAGAAAATATTGCTTTATTCATTTAATCCTTAAATAGACAGTCTGTTAGGTCTTGGTTCAATAGGCTATGTGCAATCATTTCAATATGAACATTGAACCAGTCCGGCCCTTGGCTTGTAGCAAATTTGTTTTTTTGGCCCTCGGTGTATTTGACTTTGACACCCCTACCTTAAGGACTTTGAAAAGGATAAATAAACAGTTTCTGTGGTCAGGTTAACTCGTCCTGTGAACAACTTGTGCAGGAGTTGAAGAACAGGGAGGTTTTGCTGACAGTTGTTTTTCCACTTCTGCTTTTTCAAGTTTGGTTCCCTGACATGAAAAACACAGATTCATTCAACCTTTATTTAAACAGATAAATCACATTGAGTCTCAAAGACTCATTTACAAGTGAGATGAGTAGCTGATGTGGAAAGGTCACGTACCGTAGTAGACCGTTTTCAAAGTGTAACATTACAACAAATTGTATTTAATAAAAAGAATAAAAGAATAAACATGATTAAACACAGTACAGTATCAGTTCTTATTTCACACACTTTGGCCCCTTCCCGGCTGTAGAACTGCTTGCAGATATTTCTGTTTTGTCTTGCTTTAAAACCATAAAACACTTCGCAACTTGAACTTTGAGCACCCACTGCCGGCACTCTGTTTTTTGTTTACTTTGCTCAAAAGAGCAAAAAGGCAGCTTGTTGTGGTAAAAGAAAATCAGATTTTCACATTTATTTCATTCAAAGATCTGCAAGTAAAGGTCTCCACACAGCTCCACTTTAAAAGTTAGGAACTATCCCTTTAAAGCGTCTGTGACATCATCTTTTAACTTTGCATATAGTGACACAACATAAATATCTTGTATCATTCACCTATGTTTGTTTTAGCAAACAAAATGATATATTAATGAAAATTCATTTCAAAGTGAGTTTAAAATTAAAAACCATGTTTCTTCACGGGACATCCGACTACACGCGAATGCAACATCTGTGACATAGGAGAAGGAACCTCAGTTTGCATCTGCCACATATCTGTCAAGTCTCCCGTTTTGGCCGGGAAACTACCGGATTTTGCCCCTCTTTTCCGTCGTCATCCCGAATTATTATTTTCCCGGAAATTTCTCGTATTATAATTAGGCATGTAACGAGATCTCGTTGTACGAGATCTCGCGATATTAAACTCCCGCGATATCTCTCGTTGAGAGGTAACGTTGTCTCGCGAGACGCTAATGCTAGCAGAGCCCCTAGCAAGTCAGCGTCACGGACAGCATGGCTTCGCCGGATGAAGTTGCTATAGAAGACGCCCCAACTACTGATGGAGGGTCCCGGTGCCGCAGACGCCTCTACATTGATGGAGGGTCCCGGCGCTGCCGACGCTGCCCCGAATGTAAAGACACACGCGTAAACACCGGTGTGACCGGTGTTGCCAGATAGAGTCCCACCCACCCAAAGCACTCTTTACCCGCAAAAGTCAGAAGGAAAATCGCGGTGAACCGCCCAATCTGGCAACACTGGTGAGTGACGGCTGCAGATTCGAGAGGGTACTTGGCAGATTCAGTGCTGATGCGGATATTTATGTTCAATTTTTGGAAAGTCCTGCGTGAATATCTATTTTTTTTAAACAAAGTTGAACGTTCTAAGGTCTAAGGAGATTCAATCAGTAAAATGAAGACATCAGTTGGGTTTGTAATACATGTTAAAACAGAATAAAAGCCTTTTTGCGGCATAAAACCGATCTCTGAAGTTTTCTTGAACTAATGTTAAAATCTCGTCTCGTTCTCGCGAGATCTGTGATTTGTCTTGTCTCGTCTCGTGAGTTTTGTGTATCGTTACACCCCTATAAAAAAAAAAACAACATTCCAGTGCCTCTGACACTAGCCTCGCGAGAACTGCCACCTGCAGTAGCCTCGGTGGCAGTTCTCGCAATGTTTGTGCAGGCAGCGGAACCTGGAAAAACACATCAGAAATGGATAAATGTAACAAAAGAGAAGGCGTCCCTGCCAAAAAAGTTAATACTTTGTGTAAATATCTTGAAAAATGGGACAGTGAGTTTACTTTCCTAAAGAAGAGTAGGGTGGGGCACAATTACGCGTTTTGTAAGATTTGTAACTGCCACTTTAGTGTCTCTCATGGGGGAAGGAACGATGTCCGTCAGCATGAAAAATCCGTCAAGCACAAAGGTAGGCCTATCAGATTGTGATCACATTGTGTTGTATTGTATAATTTTATTCATTTCGTATTAAAAACAATGACAATTTTTTAAAAAGAAAAATTAAACAAAACATAAAATGAAAGGAAGCAGAAGAAGAAAACATTTCTTATCATCTCTGCTCCTCATCAAACAATCAATTCAAACTATCAATTCAAACATAAATATACTTATTTGTAATACAAAATAATACAGTCTCATCAGAGATATACAGTCACATCGAAATATATAATATAATTTGTTAAATTAGAATCAACTTAAATGTAACTCTTCAACAAAATAGTTTTAATCATTTTCTTAAATATTAGTATGGACTTCACATTTTTTACATTGTCCTCTAGTCCATTCCAAAGATCAATTCCTCTTATTGTAGTAGACCTACCCTTTAAACTGGTTCTAAACTTAGGTTTAACAAACATTTCCATTCCCTTTAAATTATAGCAACTAATCCTTTTCACAAAATAGGTTTGAATGTTAGATAGACACACAAACATAACTGGTTTGTAAGTGGCTGATAGGTAGTTATTGTAGATTTCTTGTAAACCTGTCTTAAAATGTAAGGGGTCCTGGACTTTGGTTGGGTAGTGGGATGGCTCGGAGTACCCAGCAGAAAATTTCCCTTATTTTTAAATCCAAAACTTGACAGGTATGATCTGCCATGATAATGCATATTCATTCTCTGCCAGATAGCCTTTTTTTTTTTTTGGTATAACTTGAAAAATGCCGTTACGTTGTGTCGCATTTGAGTGTTCTAATATCATCAGTGAACAAGTGAGCCTTTTCACTTAACCCAAAAGATGAAATACTTTGTCAAGTATGGAATAAATAAAGCTGCCCCCCGAGCTCCCTCGCTTCCTGAACAGGTAAGACTCAAATAAATACGGGTGCAGACCTAAATTAGAACCTGCTGTTTCTTGTTCATCTAACTTTCTGCTTCCCAAACTGAAGACAAATCGCTCAAATCTTCACTTAGATTGATAAATTCGTCTGTTTATTTATTGTCCGCCATGAATATGTAAAAGGGGCGTTCTAAAGACGTTCTCCCTCCTATGTCACAGATGTTGCATTCGCGTGTAGTCGGATGTCCCGTGAAGAAACATGGTTTTTAATTTTAAACTCACTTTGAAAGGAATTTTCATTAATTTATCATTTTGTTTGCAAAAACGAACATAGTTGAAACAAGATATATCTTGTATCATTTTATGCAGAGTTCAAAGATGATGTCACAGACACTTTAAAGCTAGACGAGACTTAGTTTAAGACTGTGGTGAACATCTTAGCATGAAGCTGCTCTGTCTATGATCCCTGACCCTGAATCATCTTTCAGACTCACCATGAATTATTTTCTTTAAAGGTGAAGTCTGCAGTTTCTGTAGAACATCAGCACTTAGAAAAAATTTCAACAAGCAAAGCATTCTGATCCCTCCCCCTCAGAGCCATATATGGCTCTGCCCCCTTGTGGTCTGTTGAAATTTGAATTCAAGCTCTGTTTTTATTGGCTGATTCAAATTCAAGCTCGGTTTTTATTGGCTGGTTACAAACTTTGTTTTTATTGGCTGGAAAATGGCGGGTCACTTTTTCTTTTTAGAAATGCTTATTTACCACCTGGAGAAGCAAGGGGACAATATTTTTTTTTAGTTTTTTTCAGAGATTACCTCTTCTAACATCAATCTAGTGACAGAGTGAAGAAATATGTTAAAAATATATTGTTAGAAAAGTTACATATAGCAGCTTTAAAGTTTCCTCTGATGTTTTTCACACATTTCTCGTTTTTGGACACAGAGTCAGCTGCAGTCTGACTAATATTTATCTTTTACTTCCTATCCTTTTAAGAAAGTAGGATGTAGGACGAAATAGGATTGTGGAATGGTTTGGAAGATACTGTTAAGAATGCCAGATCACTGTGTACATTTAAGAGACTGATAAAGACGAGTTTCTTGGAAGAATATGGGAATCGTTAATACATATATCTACTTAAGTTGTTGGCTGATTTGATTAAGATGTTTGAGTTTTTATGTTTTTAATTTAGCTAGATTGTTATTTTCTTTTTGAATTAAATTTTTTATATATATAATTTGATTTACATTAGAATTGAGTAAAAAGGGGCAGTTTTCATAAGACTGGTTCTTCTTCTGCCACCTTTCATTTTATTTAATTTACTTTTTGTTATTGTATTGTATGTATAATTGTCATGTTTTTAAATGAAATGAATAAATTTTCAAAAAAAAAGAAAAGAAAAAAAGAAAGAAAAACAAATTATTAATAAAATCTGTTTTATTTGGATAACAAGTGTGAACATGAATAATTTTAATAATAATAATGAATTCCATTTATAATGCACTTTTCATTAATAAAAATCTCAAAGTGCTAATTTTGATTGTTGTTTTCAATCTTTATAATGAAATCACGTGAATTAATAACACTTTTCTCTGTTCTGTGTTCAGAAAGTGACAAGTCCTTCAGAGACACCTGTTCTGAAACGCTCGTTGAGCTGGAGCGCTTTGGCTCAGAGGGGAAGTCATTCTTCTCAGAGCTTCTTGTGTTGCACAAAGATTTTTTTTGTGTGAAAAGCAGTTGGTCTTGGACTCCCGAACCGTAGAGCTCATTGAATATCCATTTGTCGTGGTGTGAGACTCCTGTAATTAACAGATGCAGTGACTGATTCTGATCATTAAGTTGTTGTTGGTCAGTAAACTGACCAGCTGGTGACCCACTTTAACGCGTGCTAAACAAATAAAACAAATGTAGTGGAGAAAGTCATTACTACAATATTTTGTACATATTTCTCTTAAATACTGAGGTAATGGGTGGAAAGAGTTGGGTTTGCGCATTGATTAGATAAACTTTTCTGAGCAGCAACAGCTGAAAACAACGCAATTTTTTTTAGAATGATGTTCTCTCGAGCAGATTATTCAGACAGAACTGCGTCTTACGGTCCTGCTTTGTCTTGTTTGTGCATTCCTTCACTGTATTGACCCGACGCGTATCTGATTGTAGCTTCTGCTTGAAGGCTCACGTTGATCAAGAAGTGGTGCCAAACGGGGAGACAGGTGTGTATCAGTGGTCGCAGAGGCTGCTATCTCTGGTTTATAGTTTAACTTTGCTTTGCTTACATCACCGCTGGTCGATAAATGTGATCCCGAGTGTTTTGGATTGCTGGGTTTAAGCTGCTGGGTGATGTGGTGGGTTGGTTTGACCAAACACTGGCTCACAAACTTTGTTCTCTAGGGGTTAGGTTGGACATGAGCCATGCCTTTTGTCACAGTCTGCCACTTTAAGCTAAGTTGACCAAACTGGACTTGACTGAACCTCTGCTTTAGACGGTAACAGGTAAAGGTGAGACAGTGAAAATAACTAAAGGAGATACTCTGATGCATGCTCAGATGATGATGCAACTAAAGGAGATATTTAACCTTAATGACTTTCAAGCGATGCCCAATCCTGGTTGTTGAGGACCACAGTCCTGCACATTTTACTGTATTTTCCGTCGTACACGTTGCACCGCCGTATAAGTCGCATCAGTCAAAATATCTCTAATAAAGTGGAAAAACACATAAAAATGTCGCTTTGACATGTAAGTTGCATCTATTACGCATCACTGTTGACGATCCGGAAACATGGGCCGGTGGTGTGCCAAAAATCGATTGGCTGCCATCTGGCAGGTGTGGGAGCATGCACAGGAGGACTTTAACAAGAATTTAACGTGATTAACACTTAAAGGTGCAGTCTGCAGTTTCTGTAGTGCAGTCTGTAAGTTTTCTAAAAATATATTTTTAACATATTTCTTCACTCTGTCACTATCTCCTGACAGACTGATGTTAGACAAAGTAATCTCTGAAAAAAACTATAGTCCCCTTGCTTCTCCAGGTGTTACTAAAAGCATTTCTAAAAACCCACAGTGACCCGCCGTTAACCAGCCAATAAAAACAGAGTTTTTAACCAGCCAATAAAAACAGAGCTTCTCACTTCTCACGCTCCTAACCCACGCCCCCGCCTGTCCCAGCCCCAGCGGCCGCGCACGTTCTCGTTCAAAGGATTGCAAAGCGATGCAAAACTGTTTTGTATGTGACACAAATGTATTAAATTCCCCTTCTTCATCCCTGATCTGGACTTTTCTTTTGTTTTTTTGCCAAAAGTCAAGTGATCGCTTCCTCCTCCGCTGACTCCATGACTGAAACAATGAGGAAATGAATGAATTTGTCATGAGCGAATTAAACTTGGGTTCAACGTGGCTGCGCGAGGCTCTGCAGATTTGCTGGTGTTCTGGTGTGCTGGACCAGCGCTCCATGTTTTTATTTTTATTTTTTAGAACGTTTTATTAACATATAAACATAGAACATCGCAACGGCTGCCACAGAACATGCAGTGGTGGCTGAGCTGAATTTCAGCCAGAGCAAGGAGGAGCAGAGCCATATATGGCTCTGAGGGGGAGGGATCAGAATGCTTTCCCTGTTGAAATTTTTTCTAAGTGCTACGTTCTAAAGAAACTGCAGACTGCACCTTTAAAAACAATTATTTGATTGCTCCACAACTCAGGTGCATTTCAAAAGCTGATTTGCGGAATCACGCAGAGAGATGGCTTGCTGTGCATTTTTTTCAAAATTTAACAAGATAACCAACTACAAACAATTATTTGCTTGCTCGAAATTATAGTAAAGGTGTATCTCAGTTGAACGTTTCCTTAATAAAAGCACTTTAATGGTCAAATCAGCTGCATTTCACCTGGGCGGCGTGATGAAATGCAGCTGATTTGACGTTTGCTCCATTAGAGTCAGAGTCAGAGTCAGAGAGTCTTTATTGTCATTTGCACCGCATGTGGTACATGTGATGAAAACGAGATTATGTACACGAGGTCCCAGTTACATCCAACAACAAATGAAAGAGAAAAACAGTAATAACATCTAGAATTAACTAAGAAAAACATCAACTAGTAATACACTAAGCCTAATATAGTGGGAATAAACAGCAGCACGAACATGAGTTTGTATGAGCAGATGGTCACAGATGAACACAGATGAACACAGCAACAAGAAAACAGATCAGCATCAGTATGATGTGATATTTTGCAGTGTTTATTTTTTATTTTATTTTTATTTATTCATGAGTCTAACAGCCTAAGGGTAGAAGCTGTTCCTCAGTCTAGTGGTTCTACACTTGATGCTCCTCAACCTCCGTCCCACCATCCACTGGAGCACAAACTCTCTGTCATCAGAACTTTACAGCATCGAGCAGAACACATCCCCACAAGGACAGAAGGGAAGGAAAAGGAACAGAAACACATCAAAAAATCTCTGCAATCATGTGGATATCCCAACTGGGCGTTTGTCAAGTCAGCAAGGAAATCTGTTAAACACAATAATGAACAGAAAAAGTCTAACAGACGGAAAAACATTGTCATTCCTTATGTTGCTGGAGTCTCAGAGAATTTCAGAAGGATTTTCAACAAACACAACATCCCAGTACACTTCAAACCCAGCCGGACTCTCAGACAGAGGCTGGTGCATCCGAAGGACAAAACCCCCACACACAAACAGAGTGGGGTGGTTTATGCAGTCCAGTGCAGCGAAGTCTGCTCAGACCGTTACATCGGAGAAACGAAACAACCTATCCACAAAAGAATGTCTCAACATAGGAGAGCAACCTCCTCTGGACAAAACTCTGCCGTTCACCTCCACCTCACGGACAAGGGACACTCCTTTGAGGACCAGAATGTTCAAATTTTGGACAGAGAACACAGATGGTTTGAGAGGGGGGTAAAGGAAGCTGTGTATGTTAAGAGAGAGAAACCTTCTCTTAACAGAGGAGGAGGTCTGAGATTTCAACTGTCTAAGACTTATAACTCAGTTTTGGATTTGATTCCGAAACGTTTTACACCGGATGGGAGCAGGGATGCCTTGTCTGTAAATTAGACTAACAAAGTTCTCTGAGTAGCCTCTGTTGTTATTTGGGAGGTGTTGTTTGTCAATTTACATACAGTTTTGTGTCTTCTAACAGAGACCTAAGGGAACCTCCTGGTGTGATCTTTCAATTTACATGTATGTGTTACAAACCCCTTTTGTTAAGCTGGGATGGGTCGTTTTGTCAATTTAAATAGAATGGGCATGTTATTTAATTTGTGGTGTTTTTTCAGTTTCCAATTTCACATGTTGGTGCGTGACTTGTAAGCCTGTATAAAACTTCTCGTTCTCACAGCTTCCATTCAGAATTGAAAAAGACTTCTGGACAGAAGTCGAAACGTTTTCTGCAACAAATAAAGTCCAGTTGATCCTGTATTGAACGCCTTTTTTGATTTCATCATGTCCTGGACGACTGAGAATCTTCACCAGCATATTCCTTCTGAAGTCCACAATCATCTCCTTTGTCTTCTTCACATTCATGTGAAGATTATTCTCTTTGCACCAGCTCTCCAGATGTTCCACCTCCTGTCTGTAGCTGGACTCATCATTGTTTGTGATGCATCCCACCACCGCTGTATCATCTGCAAACTTAACAATATGACAGCCTGGAAGTGTGGCTGTACAATCATATGTGAGCAGAGTGAACAGAAGGGGGCTCAGCACACATCCCTGAGGAGAGCCAGTGCTGAGGGTTATGGTGGAGGAGGAGAAGTTGTGGATCTTCACGGACTGTGGTCTGTCTGTTAAGAAGTCTAGTACCCAGTTACAAATAGAGGGGCTTAGTCCAAGTGTAGATAGTTTGTCTATCAGAGTTTGGGGGATCATGGTGTTGAAGGCAGATGTGAAGTCCACAAAGAGCAGACGCACGTATGAGTCCTTCTGATCCAGGTGGGTGAGAGCAGTGTGGACCACGGAAGAAATGGCGTCCTCTGTTGATCGGTTCTCACGGTATGCGTATTGATGAGGGTCCTCGTTGATGTTGACGGTTGCCTTGATGTGGGACATGACCAGTTTCTCAAAACATTTAGCGACTATCGGGGTGAGGGCCACCGGTCTATAGTCATTCAGACCAGTCACTGTGGAGCTCTTTGGGACTGGGATGATGGTCGCGGTCTTCAGGCAGGTGGGAACTGACTCCAGTGCAAGTGAGGTGGTGAAGATGTCAGCCAGCACCTCACAGAGCTGGTCCGCACATTCCTTCAGAACTTTCCCTGGGATGTTGTCTGGTCCGGTTGCTTTATGAGGATTCAGGATCAAATGAGGATCAAAGGATCATATGAGGATCAAAGCCTTTATGAGGATTAGCTCCGGAGCGAGATGAAGGTGGTTTGTATGGCAAGCCAAGTGTCTCGATAATAGCCACTTTTACCTATTAATGAGACGCTTGGCTTGCCATATTACTCGAGGTCCCTCTAGTGGCTGAAAATGGTAGTGTTCAATATTTTCCATGTCCGAATGAATGACATTGTCAGATCTCTGCCAAAAATTGGGTTATAAATATGGGGGGGGGGGCATAAATAAGTTGCTTCAGTCATATAAGTCATAGGGTATGCAAATTAGGCAAAAAGGTGCAACTTATACGCCAGAAAATATGGTAGTTGTTTCACTACTCTTTAGCCGGACTTCAAGTTCTACAGAAGCCTGATAACTGCTCTTTTATTCAAATCAGATGTGAACATGCAGGACGGTGGCCCTCAAGGACCAGGATTGGACACCACTGCATCACACAGTGAGTTTAGATTCCTGGTGCTAGCTGATGCTATAAGCCATTAGCGCCAGCCAGAGCCATCTCTCTCTCTATGGCTCTGGCGCCAGCTAGCTGCACCGACCTGTTATAATCTAATAACCCATGTTTTGTTTTTTATAACTTTGTACTAGCTCTAATTAAACAAATTACTCATTTTAACCAATTTGTTGAAAACCTGACAGTGTGCCGGGTCACGGTGATATTTTGTTGTTTACTAGTTTTTAGTTTAAGTTTTTAGTGAGTGATCTCATAGTTCCTTGAAGTTTCTCTCAACTTACATTCAAATAAAAATTTATATAGTTTAGTTTTCAGATTACTGTAGTTTCTCCAGTACACAAACAAACATTATTAAACTACAAAGTATTACTGTCGTCTACTCTTTTCTTACATCTTTGTTTACTTGAAAAAAAAACTGTATTGCCTCATCACAGTATTGACACAATTTCACAAGCGTCCTGATAATAATTCTTAACAAACGACTGACTTGGAATGATGGAAACAATTCTCATTTTAAAGCTTCTTCACAGATTCAAGTCTATTTTATCAAAAACAAGGGCAAAAATTTGGAGCAATATTCTTGGATCAGCAAAATGAAGTGGTTCTGTGAACTTATTTAGGACAACAAAAATTACTTTTGGCAGATTCGTTGTGATTTTTTTGTGTCAAGTTATTAAATTTTTTATCCATTTTAACTGTTTGGTGTTTTTTTTTTTTTTTTGCAGTTTCTTTATGCAATTATTTTAAATTGTGCAGTAAGCAAGTTCAAAACAAAATCACTATCAGGGTGCCAAAGTCAACTAACCACCTGCTAAACTATTTGCTCTGATGCAGCTGAAATCTGCTTTTCAGGTTAAAGTTCATTCTCTAGTTCGATGAAATGAAATGATGTTCCAGCGTACCCACGACTGAAAATATGTGATGAATAGTTTTAAATCTTTGAGCTTTCAGCAGCAATAAAACCAGACACATGTGGACAGTGTCTGAAACACATTAGAGACCGATGCTCTGACGCAGTTTATCGTAAGTCAGCTTGAAGACAGCTATCATCCTTTGGGACAACAAACCCAGTGCAAGACAAAATACATCAGCAACAAATGGTTTTAGTTTTGAAAACCTTGTATGGTTCCTACACAAAAGACAAGCTGAATAGGATTTTAAAGACATATATGATTGCATTTTGTTTTATTGACGTCTTAACCTTGACCATGTCTGCACTGAGACCTGATCCTCCTCCAGTCTCTTACCTGCTGTATGTCTACATTCTGAACAGGCGGGGTCAAGTCCACAGGGTTGACCTTAGGCTTCTTTGGAGGTCGCTTCTGAGGTTTTGGTCGACTCTTGGCCCCTCCTACAGCCTCACAAGGCTCCCAGAGGCACACGGCGAGCAGCAGCACCACTGCCAGTACGCAACAATGCACTCCGGCCATCCCACCACCAACAATACCGCACTCAAGAAGATCTTAGTCCACTGCTTTTCTTTTTAAATTCTCCGTTTGACTTTATTTTTGGTTATTTTTTAGCTCTCTGTTCACTTCTGACCGCCTGGTTTTGTCTTTTTTGCTTGACTCAGTCACCGTTTCAGTCCCAGAGGGTGTGTTGGCACAGAAACAGAGGATGGTCCATTCAGTTAAACATTACAGTAATGTGGTTTACTGGTATATATGAGGCCATCCTGAAGAGATTTGTTGTGCATTTGTCTGAACCACAGGGGGCAGTGAGAACCTCCATTTAAATAGCCTTTTAATACCGGTGATTAATAACCACATGAGCAGGAATAAATAACTATGTGAGCATGATCTGTCAAAAGACAAATGAGATGAAAAGTTGAAGGCAGAAACAAAAACAAAAGATGGATGTCAAACTTTTCATGTTCTGCAATAGAGATGGATCAAACTTTGAAATGAGACACTCATCTCACAAGATGACCTGGGTCTACAAAAACGATGCTCCGTCCATCCATCCATTATTTGCCACTTTATGTTGAGCCTCTTCCTCTCAGCACGTAGCTGTAGATGCTGCTCTTACAGCGTGTCTTCGCATGGTCCTAGTGCCTGACACGTTTGTTTAAACTGCGGCCACACAAACAGTTTAAAGCAGCAGAAATATCATCAGTGATGAGTTCACTTGAAAAATCACAACTGGATAACTTTTGAGTTCCTGAATCAAATTTCAACTCGTTGAAAAAAATTGTGATGTTTTAATCTTGAAACACTAATCTCAAGTAGGGATGGGGCCGATCCGGTATCGTATCAGCCTCCGATACCAGCCTAATTTACGTATCGGATTTTCAATCCAACCTGCCCGATATTTTCCGATCCATGATGCACGTTGGCTTCAAACTATGAAATAGATTTCCTGAACGGAGGCGTGTCTCATGAACCCAGAGTAACAAGGCCCGCCTCACATTCAGGAAACTCGTTTCATAGTTTGCAGCCAGTTACAGTGTGAGGAGAAGACTGAGTGAGTAGCATCTTAGCTAGCAGCTAGCCAACATTTCATCGTAACATGTCCGCTGTGTGGAAGTATTTTACACTAAACACTGTAAGACAGCAACGTTCAATGTTTGCAGAGGCATAGCGCCACATTAAACCACAGTCAAGTTAGTTTTACGTTGGACATTCGAGCTCCGTGGCTTCAGCGGTGTTTTTCTTGTTCAATCCGGGGTGGGCGCTCTGATTTCGGGCAGCCGCTCTCAGCTTGCCCCTCCACCGAGACGGAGACGCCGCTGGCCGGGTCGGGATGCCTGTGTTTCGGTTCAGCGAGAGTGGCGTCCCGCTGAAGCCCCGGAGCTCGAATGTCCAACGTAAAACTAACTTGACCGCAGTCCAAGATATAGTTTACCCTCCAGGAGATATTTATCAGTACAACAGTAGACAATTATAAAAAAGCATATTAATTAAAAATTACAAGAAAACTGTATAACACCCCCCCACACACACACACACACACACACACACACACACACACATTATAAAGCGATGTAAAATACTAAAAACAGGAACACGTCTGTGTTGGTATATGCCATGAACTTAGCAGATATAAAGCTATTTAATATTTTATTTAATTAATTTATTCATTCATTTAAAAGAGACAAAATAAAACAAATTCATCAAAAAGAAACTATTGAATGAAGAGTGCAGAAAGAAGAAAAAAAATCTTATATCATCCCATTATTTAAAATACTATATAAAACAACTTCAAACAAACAATAACTTTAATTAATCACCTTAATATCCACTTTAGAGCTAGGAATTTAAAAAAAAACATGTTTTGTGTTAGCAGAATTTAATCATAACTTTGAAACTTATCCAACGGCCATGGCATAGTGGTAATGGCAGTCATCCCCCGATCGGAAGGTTGGAGGTTCGAATCCCGGTTCCCCACACCATGTGTCGTTGTGTCCTTGGGCAAGACATTTAACCCCGAGTTGCTCCTAGTAGGACTGGAAAGGCGCCTTGCATGGCAGTCTGCCGCTATCCGGTGTATGAATGCGTGTATGAATGGGTGGATGGTTGGTATTGTAAAGCGCTTTGGGGCTCCTCACAGGGGGCTAGAAAGCGCTATATAAATAAGCTCCATTTACCATTTAATAAAACTTACCTCAAGTTGCCTTTTTGGACATGCATGCATATATGTGTACACATTGTACTTGAGAGGAGATTATTACAGCCTCATATAAAATCAATGATGATGATGATATCGGAACTGGATCAGTATCGGCCGATACCCAGATTTAAGTATCGGGATCGGATCGGAAGCAAGAAAATGTGGATCGTGCATCCCTAATCTCAAGCAATAAAAAAAAAACTTAAAGTATGTGTTAATGAACAGATTCTGCAAATGCCTTTTTTATTACATTTGACAGAAAACAATTTACTCAACAAAACATAAAGAAAAGACCAATGCAATAACTCAGAAAAGGCATACTGAATGTGGTTCATTGTAAATTGAGGTTTTACCAAGTTAAGATGTTGCAGGAAGCCCATCTATTTTTTCCCAGTCAATCGGTTGGACCTTTTATTCTGCACATCTTCTCACAAACGTGTTCAGGTCATTCATGTGAAATAAGAAAGTCCATCACTGCTTCTTGTCCTGGTCAGGTTTGCTGTTGTCTCTGGGTTTAAATTTCAGGGCTGCACTGTTGATACAGAAGCGCTGACCTGTTGGGTCTGGTCCATCATCAAACACATGGCCAAGGTGGGCGTCACACTGTTTGACAAACAAAATAACAAAAAAAAATAACAAAAAAACCCACACACATTCAAAATTTGGATCGTTTATGATCCTATTCAAAAAGTAAGCAATAAATATTAGTATAAGCCTGAATATATACCGTACAAACAAAAAATACAAGCAGTACACAGATTCCCTCATTCCTGGTTTAAAGAGTAAATGTTAGTAGTTTTTGACATGTGTTTTCCTGGAATGGAACTGAACAGGGAATTCAAGTAAAACTGAATGTTTTGGTGCAAGATATTTAGTTGGGTAGGAGTTTTATGATTGTCCACTGTTGTCATCACTCTTTGTTAAAACCAAGTCTCTCTTGTGAATGAGTCCCCGAGGCTCAATGGGACTAACCTGTATAATAAAAGGTTAAATGAATGAGTTACACTGATTCAAGGCAGCAAAGAGTGACAGATCCTGGCGAGAGCAATTTTACCCACTATCAGGCATAATGGTGAAGTCAAGGGGTGGCCATCACAAATTAATCTACAATTTTCTACATTTCTGCAGATTATGAAGAAAATGATCCAACATTTGTGAGTGGTAAAAGTATGTGAACCTTTGCTTTCAGTACCTGGTGTGACACCCCACCCCAACCCCCAACCCCACCCCTGTGCTGCAATAACTTCAACTAAATGTTTCTGGTAACTGTTGATCAGTCCTGCTCACCAGCTCGGAGGACTTTTAGTTCATTCTTCCGTACAGAACAGCTTCAACTCTGGATGTTGGTGGTTTCCTCACATTAACTCCTGCTTCAGGTCCTTCCACAACATCTGGATTGGATGAAGGTCAGGACTTGGACTTGGACGTTCCAAACATGAACTTTATTCTTCTTGAACCATTCTTTGGTAGAACCACTTGTGTGCTGAGGGTCATTATGTTGCTGCATGACCCACCTTCTCTAGAGATTCAGCTCATGGACAGATGTTCTGACATTTTCCTTCAGAATTCTCTGATATAATTCAGAATTCATTGTTCCATCAATGATGGCAAGCTGTCCTGGCCCAGATGCAACAGAACAGCCCAAACCATGATACTACCACCACCATGTTCCATCGATGGGATAAGGTTCTTCTGCAGGAATGCAGTTCCCTTTCAGTCGGTCTCTCGGTGCAACACGATTGCTATGGGAATCAGCGCCCCCGCGCGGCCTGAAGTAATACACTCACGCCTTAACGGCTACTGCGTCAGCGTCGCGCCAGAGGCCCCGCCCTCTGGACATTTAAGCGGCTGACGCCCGTCCATCTTCCTCTTTTTGCCCTTCACCTTGCTAAACCTGTAACACTCTTCTCGGATCTTCTCTGTATCTTCATCGCTCGACCAGAGGTGAGCTCGCTCCCTACACAGAGCATACAGAGCAGGCTAGCCGGCGAAAGCGACACAAGGAAGGAGACATCTCCGGATGACGTTAGCACTGCTAACGGGCTTAACTCTTCTCAGCCATGGCTCCCGAGAAGGTAATGCGAAGACCCAAAAGTCAAAGAAGACCAGAAGGCCAGCGAGCCCCAGCTCCCGTGCCTTTTTCTCTTCTGCTTTTCTACTGCTCGGTTAGCGAACGCTAACCATAAGGCATACTACCTGCTAAGCTAACAAAGCTAACAGGCCAGCAGCCCCGAGCAGCTCGGCGAAAGGACGTCCCCGGACGAGGAACTCTGGCAGGCCATGAGCTCCAGCTCCCGAACCTGCTTCAGCGGATCTGGATACCCCACTTTTTCAGCAGCGGACACCCACGAGGCCTGTCCGTTCTGCTCAGGGATGCTACACGCAAGGACACTCGAAGCTTTTCTCGCGGATGACCCCGGAGAAAGGAGAGTGGAAATGGAATAACTCTGCTGCTATCTGGCTAGCTCCCACGGTTAGCATGGCTAACCAGGGGCACCCACGACAACACGTGGCGGAAGACAGCGCTGCTAACGCGATTAGCGCGGCTACGAGCGGACAACGAAGGACTCCATCGTGAGGTATGTGAAACTGGTCTAGCTTGCTAGCTAACCTTCTCATATTTTGCCTGTTTCGCTATCCTGTCCAGCCGAATCGACGGTAGAATTCATCGCATAACTAAGTGTTTTTTACCGATGCTACGTTGCTCGAGGGCCCGTCTTAGCACCGCTAGCGGGCTCACAAGTACCTCTACGTTTAGCCCCGGCTAACAAGGAGACTCTCTGTCCAGCACAGTCCAGGAGGAGGATTTTCAGCTACCTGTTCAGCTGCGCTACCTGGTAGTTTTCCTATGCCTACGACAAAACGTTGATGACGCTGAGAGCTTATCCACCCATGAGGCTATGGATGACTCTCTGACGTTAACCATCTCAAGGCCCGAGGGGCCCTGGCGGGATAGACAAGGACAAGTGGCCTCGGTATCGCAGGCCCACCAGGCAGAAAAGCTACAGGAGCTGCAAGGGGCCGCCAGCAAAAGAAGAGGAAAGGAGATGCCACTGCACCATTACAGGCGCTCTCACTCACAGAAGGAGAGAAAATGCCGAATTTTTACCACCAGTTTCTGTGTTTTTAAGGAACACAGACTAGCTGGTTCGGAACGTCTAAAGTTTTCTTTATTACACAAGGGTCTGAGTATTCTTGTGTGTTTAGACTCTAAACACACAAGAATACTCAGACCCTTGTGTAATAAAGAAAAATTGCCATCCACACACGACAATAAAATCTCGGACTACTGAATGTGTCCTGGTCCCAAAATGGCAACAGGGCCTCAGGTTTGCCCGCTCACGCAGTACGGGAACCTGAACTTTTGAGCTCAGACTTCACTTGTAAAATGCTACAAGGAGCTGGTGGTATGTGTGTGCGCACTAAACAATAACTCGTCTACTGTATGTGTAATGAAAAGCAAACACTGTTTCATGCATATACAAGAATGAAAGTACCAGAGCACAGACTGCCCTGGTTCTTGACTCACCACTTTGGTAAAACACAACCTACTAGGTCAGACTACGAACCACAGTGGGACACACGAGCTTTGCCTGAGACAGTCAGACCTCACGATGTCTTCTGCTGGGCAGACCAGCCTGCTCCAGAGTACGCGAGAGGGGTCGAAGGCCACCCCTTCTGCACTCAAATGAAGCAAGCAGCCGCTAGACATCCCTCCCAGGCTCATGGCGCACGCGCAGACCTGGAGGGTGTGTCTGACAAATGAATGGGTCATCACAACGGATGTGTTGCGGGCTCAAGTTCTTCCTGGTGCCCAAAAGAGATGAATCCCTGAGACCGGCCCTGGATCTTAGGACTCTGGGCAAGAAAACAAGAATTTTTCAAGTTGACACTGCGGTAGGTCCCCCAGTCCGTGAGACCTGGAGACTACGCATGTGCAATGGATTTGAAAGACGCCCGCTTCCATGTGGGCGTCTGGAGGAGGCACAGGGAATTCCTCCGGTTTGCCTTCGAAGGGAAAGCTCATAAATACAAAGTCTCACCCTTCGGTTTGAAGACTGCTCCTCGTACGTTTGTATGTCTGGATGCAGCCCTGACCCCTCTTAGGAATCAAGGAGTCAGGATTATGAACTACCTGGATGACCTCCTGGTTTTTGGCCGGAAGCAGGCCCAGTCACACTCCTGCAGGGTGATCTCTCACCTGGAGTCTCTTGGATTTTTTCATAAACCCACAAAGGAGTGACCTGACCCCATCACGGATTACCGTATTTCTGGGAGTGCAGGTCTACACCATCCGGTACAAGGCATGGCTCTCAGAGGAACGTGCTTCCTCGATTCGCCGTTGCCTGGCAAAAGTTTAAACTGAATCAACGGATTCCCCTGTAAGCGCGCCAATGCCTTTTTAGGCCTCTTGGCGGAAGCCATACCCTGTGTGCCACATGCATTGCTGAAGATGCAGATCCTGCATACATGGCTAAACCAACAAAAACAACCTGCCCCCGTCTGGGTGAGCAGAAAAATTTAGAATAATTTCAAAGTGCCTGAGGGCCCCGGAACCTTGGGGGGACCTGTCTGTGTTCACGGAAGGGGTCCTGTAAGGTAAGGTGTCATCCCGTGTGATCATCACAACGGACACCTCGGAAACAGGATGAGGAGGCAGTCTGCAGAAATCAGAATGCCCAAGGCCTCTGGAATGAGCAGGAAGCAAGATTGTACATCAACTTCCTGCAGTTGTTGGCCGTATTCCTGTCAGCAAAATACTTCTTTGGTAAAGGTCTGATTGCGGGACGGCACGTCCTGGCGTAATCAGATAACAAAACCACGGTGTCCTTCAGTGACTGGGAAGGGGGGACGAGATCCCACGCCCTCCTCAGCCTGACACAGAGGATGCTCACTTGGTACGCTCCAGGATTATTGACGCTCAGGGCGACTCAGGTTCCGAGTGAACTGAGTCACGGAGCGAATGCCCTTTCAAGAGGGTTTCTTTTGGAATCGGAATTAGAATGAACCCACGAGTCGTGGATCAGGTCTTGTCACGGTTTGGAAAAACCTTGTTGGGCTTGGCCCCATGCGGAGCCAGCTCACAATGTGACCTCTACTTCTCAATGTTCAGGGATACCATGGCAGTTGCATTCTTACAGAGACATGCTGACTCAGGCACGTGGGCAGCTTCTACACCCGCGTCCGGAGCTGTGGCAGCCTTCAGCCTGGCCACTGAAGGGAATGGCTGTTTTTATCAATTGTTCTTGTTTTTATCAGCTGTTCTTATTGTTTTGATTAATCAGATGTTACTACAGTAATTCTTCTGTTTATTTTAATCTTTTATTTATATGTTGTACAGCACTTTGTGATTTTATCTGCGAAAAGTGCTATATAAATAAACTTTACTTACTTACTTACTTACTGATTGTCTTTATTCCAACAATAACAGCATACACAAGGGACACCCTTGGTGTTTATGCTTACTTGGGAGATGCTTCAGTGGAAGGGTTCCCCTCTCCTCTGACAGTTCTCCAACATCAGGATGGGCCTCTCTGACAGTCCTAGCAGTTGTCTGTTCATGAAGCAGATGAGGGACTCGTGCATGCCCCTTATACATAAATTTTTCCCCTGGGGACCTGGAAGATTACCCTGTGCTTGAACTGGGTTTTCTACCTCCACATTGCCATCTGATTGCCAGTGGCGTAATAGGTCCCTTGCTCTTTTCCTCCTGCTTCTCAAGATTTCCAGGGGAAAAGGAGATGATGAGTAATCACACTAGCAGAAGACGCTTATGCTGTCTCTAACTGGTGTTTTCATCTATGTGTCCATGTGGTAACATCAGGACGATGTTTCTACATGTGGCATTTTTCTTCTCAGGCTGTGCTCTCTACATACCTTGTGGAGAGCGGCTGGGAAATGCCTGCCGTATTAAGGCAGATGTTCTCTCATGCATTTTGCTGAGCATTTCAAGGGCGTGAATGAATTACGTTCCCATAGCAATCGTGTTGCACCGAGAGACCGACTGAAAGGGAACTGAAAGTTATGCACCATAACTCATGTTCCCTGAAGAAGGGAACGAGGTGCAACACATCTGGCCCTTTCAATGCTGAAAGCTCGGTGAAGTGCATTTTAGAGGAAGATGGACGGGCGTCAGCCGCTTAAATGTCCAGAGGGCGGGGCCTCTGGCGCGACGCTGACGCCGTAGCCGTTAAGGCGTGAGTGTATTACTTCAGGTAACCGCGCAGGGGCGCTGATTCCCGCGGGGGCGCTGATTCCCATAGCAATCGTGTTGCACCTCGTTCCCTTCTTCAGGGAACATGAGTTATGGTGCATAACTTTCTGTTTTCCTTTCTCCAAACAGAACTCTTTTCATTTAAAAAAAGCTTTATTTTGGCCTCATCCATCCACAAAACATTCTTCCAACAGTCTCCTGGCGTGTCCACGTGATCTTTATCAAACTGCAGACGAGCAGCCATGTTCTTCTTGGAGAGCAGTGTCTTTCTCCTTCGACTCTGCCATGCACACTGTTGTTATTCAGAGTTTTCCTGATGGTGGACTCATGAACATCAACATTAATGTGAGAGAGGCCTTCAGTTGTTAGAAGTTACCTTGGGGTCCTCACCCACTATTCCACGTCTTGCTCTTGGAGTGGTCTTTGTTGGTCCACCAATCCTGGGGAGGGAACAATGGTTTGAATGTCCTCCATTTGTCCACAATGTGTCTGACTGTGAATTGGTGGAGTCCAAACTCTTTACAGATGTTTTGTAACCTTTTCCAGCCTAATGAGCATCAACAACTCTTTTTCCAAGCTCCTCAGAAATCTCCTTTGTTCCACAAACATGTTGTGAATATCAGA
>JBBPBX010036104.1:0-26542 GCA_038048925.1 Garcialebias charrua | reverse complement strand
TATATATATATATATATTATAATTTAAATATGTTCGTTTTTGCAAACAAAATGATAAATCACTTTAATTTTGCTTTAAAAGTGATTTTGAACTTCAAGCCATGTTTAATCATGGGAAATCCGATTACATGCGAACGCACCATCTGTGACGTAGTGTCCAGAGTGTGAGGCAGAGCTCTGGGCTTGTCACAGTGCGCGGGTATGAGCAGCTCCACATGAAGGTAAGTCTGATACAGCATCAGACCTAAATTAGATCCTGTTGTTTCTTGTTCCATCACCCAAACTATTTTCTGCTTCCCAAAATGAAGACAAATAACTCAAATCTTCACATAGATTGATAAATAAGTCGGGTTTTAAAATGTCAGCTATTAAAGAGACCAGAGCTCTGCCTCTCACTTTGCACACTACGTCACAGATGGTGCGTTCGTGTGTAATCGGATTGATCAAACACGGCTTGAAGTTCAAAATCACTTTTAAAGCAAAATTAAAGTGATTTATCATTTTGTTTGCAAAAACGAACATATTTAAATGTTAAAATATATATATTTTGAGCAATTTGATGAATAGTAGAAAAATCATGTCAGTGGACCTTTAAAGCAAAAAAAGTCAATACCAATAACATGCAACTAAAAATATGGAAAGTTAGGATTTTAATCCTGCCACAGTTTCCATGTTTCTAGCCACAGAAAATGTGTTTCCACTATTTACAGGCATCAGTCACTAAAGCATGTCAGTGTAACACATCTTTAAAGTTTTCTGATCTCTGACTTGTTTTTGCTGAACACCCTCAGCATGCCTGCTTTTGATTTTATTTCATTTTGTTTGATAGAACCAGCAGAATTTGTTTGGAAACTTTGAACTGTTAAATTATAAAAAGCCTCAAGTCGACAGCCACCGCCACAATCCTGCGCCAGTCAAAATGAAAACCTGTTCGCCGAGACGATGGAGGTGCTGCGGTGTGTCTGATGTCAGTCAATAAACCAAACAACGAGCCGGGCAGGTCGAATCAAACTGAGCACGCATCCAGAAGAGACAACAAGGTCAAAGAGGAAAGCCCAACAAAAGGTCCAGACACAAAGAACAATCCAATTAAAATATCAATATATCTTCTCTCACGCTGACTTATCTGTTAAAGTTACAATCAGGATCTCTGATCTGCAACTGTGAATCCACACACGATGGTAAAAGCTGCAAAAGCAGCGTCCAATAAAACAAAGGTTCAACTAAAAATGAAAAAATCTGCACCGAGAAGCACAGAAGAAACTAATTCCACCAAAAATGTGTTTGTATCAGGAAAAACTAATGATTAAATTAGGAAGGGAGTCATAAATTTATAGAAAATTATTAATTTTAATATCACCCATCACCAAAATGCAACATCAGGCGATCTTTTTTTCTTCAGCAGGGGTGTGCAACACTTCAGCAAAGCAGAGTTTATTCACTTATTCTACACAGCATCAGGTTTTAAGCCATGGCAAGTTGGTGTAGGGCATACATTCATTCAACCTTTATTCATACAGGTTAATCATTAATTAATTATGTTCATGTTAATGCATGAGGAAGTCTCACGAATGTCTCGAGAGCCTGAGTTTGAACTTCCCTGCAGGACTCCCAGGTGCACTCAGACCTGTTGGTTGAGTTTTAATTATGTTGAAAACATTGTGCAACTTTTTTATTCATAGCCATAAAATACAGTGCCTAATATTTAATTCACTCCATTGGCATGTTTAATGTTTTGCTACCTCACAGTCTGGATTTAAAATTTATTTTTTTTTTAGGGTTTGTATCGTTTCATTTACAGAACATGCCTACAACTGTGAACATTTGATTTTCTTGTTAATGTGAAGCAAACAACAAATAGGACCAAAAAAACAGAAAACTTCACTCTGCGTAATTATTAACCCCCTTAAAAGTCAGTACTTTGTAGAGCCACATTTTGCTGCATTTATTAATAATAGATAATAAAAAATGTGTTATGTGTTGTCATCATTGTATGTTCCCATACAATGGTGAAACTGGCTCTCTGCTTCCACCAGGTGGAACAGTGGGCAGCTATTGCCCGGGGAGCAATTGGATATAGAGTGTCCTGCTCAGAGACACCACGAGATGTGCAATGACTGGGGATCAAACCCGGGACTTTCGGGTCCCGAGTTGGCTGCCCTGCCTCTACCCCATCAGCGGCAAGTCACTTTGGACTAGTCTCTATGAGCTTGCAGATCTTGTCAAAGGGATTTTTGTCCATTTGATGCTAAACTGCTCCAGCTCCTTCAAGTTCGATAGTTTCTGCTGGTGAACAGCAATCTTCAAGTCTGACCACACAGTTTCAATTACCATACTTTCCGCCCTTTGAGTCGCTCCGCCCCATAAGTCGCTTTAGTCCAATTATGTCAAATGAAGTGGAAAAATTCATGAACGTGTCGCACCTCCGTATATGTCGCATCTATTCTGCGTCACCGCTGACGCGTCGCGTTTGTTACGCATCACCGCAAATGGCCACAGGAGCGTGCACGGTAGGGCTTTAACAAGATTAACACTTAAAAACAATTATTTGTTGGCTGAAAATTATAGCAAAGATGTGTCTGAGCTGAACTTTTCCTTAATAAATTAACGTAATGGTCAAATCAGCTGAATTAAAAAAAATAGTTTTGCTACGTCGGTGCTACGAAGCGTGCACGCGCAGCGAGCGGATACGCTTCATTTCTTTAAAATTTAACAAGATATACACCTTATAAAAATATTATTTGTTTGCTGACATTATAGTAAAGGTTTATCTGAGCTGAATTTTTCCTTATTAAATGCTTGTAATGGCCAAATCAGCTGGATTTAAATTGTTTCGCTTTGACAGTATTTCAAACGTGTGCGTGCGCTGCGAAAATAAATTATAAATAAATCGAATTTTCGCTCAAACATCTCCTAAAGCTAACTCATTGTAAATGTCCATCCAGTGATTACTTTCTGTAAGTTTCATCAAAATCTGTACTGTGGTTCTTAAGCTTATTTGCTAACAAACACTGAAGTAACAGTTAGTTCATACCTCCAGAGAGCAGGAGGCCGTGCTGCGACAGAGTGAGTCCGACCAGAGGAGGCTTCTGTCGGACACATGAGCTGGGAACGCTCGGTGGACCCTAGGCTTCATTTTTTTCATCAGAATGAATGGAAACGTCATATCTCAGCCAAAAATTGGTCTAAAAATATGGGAAAAAATCCCTAAATATGTCGCTTCGCCCCATAAGTCGCAGGACATGAAAATTAGTTTTTAAAAAACAGTGACCATAGGCCAGAAAATACGGTAGATTAAAGTCTGTGCTTTGACTAGGCCATTCCAACACATTTACACATTTCTCCTCAAACTAGCTGAGTGTTGCTTTAGCAGTAAGCTTTAGGTCATTGTCCTGTTGGAAGGTGAACCTCAGTCCCAGTCAGGGCCGGATTTATGCAGGGGCTTTCAGGGGCTTGAGCCCGGGGCCCCGGAATTTTAGGGGCCCCCAGAGCCTCCGGACCCGCCCCCTAAGTTTTTTTTTGTGAACGGATAGTCTCAAACACGTTGTCTCACAAAGGAGAAAACTGTTCTTGTTAGGTTTTATGTAAAACTGGATGATTTTATCTTTTATTCGCTTCAGCGCGGCCGGTCCCCTCCCGCTGCCGGCGGGGGAGGGAGGGGGTGTGTGCGGCCGGTCCCCTCCCGCTGCCGGCGGGGGAGGGGGGGTGCGCGCAGCCGGTCCCCCACCCACCGCTGGTGATAAGGAAGAGAAAGTGGAGGTGGAGGTGAATGGAGAAATAAAAAGTGCAGGAACGGAGGCAAAGGAGCTGGTGTAGGAGAAAGCAGGGGCGGCTGTAGAAGAAATGGAGCTGGGGCCCCCCAAACCAGGTGAAGAAACAAGGGAAGAGAAAAAATGAAGTTGCTGCAAGCGTGTTGCAGGGAAGTTTGTGTTGAAGTCCAGGCAACAATAGCTATTCAGTGATTTTATTTTGTGATGGAAGCATCATATTCTAGTTTCAAACCCTAACATGTGGTTTTGTCTTTAACCAGTTCAGGGTTGTTTGTAGTTTGTGACAACTGGCATATTAAAGTTGTATATATATATGGGCCCCCCAAGATGACTCAAGCCCAGGGGCCCCCATCCTCCTAAATCCGGCCCTGGTCCCAGTCTCAAATCACTGACAGACCAAAGAGGTATTGCTCAATAATATCCCTGTATTTAGCACCATCCATCTTCCCCTTGGCTCAGACCAGTTTCCCAATCCCTACTGCTGAAAATATCCTGACATCATGATGCTGCCACCACCATGTTTCACTGTGGGGATGGTGTTCTTGGGGTGATGAGATGTGTTGGTTTTGCTCCAGACATATTGTTTTCCTTGGTGGCTGAACAGTTCAGGTTCGGTCTCATCTGAGCAGAGTACCTTCATCCATACATATGGGAAGTCTCCCACGTGGCAAACTCAAAACGAGCCTTCCTATTGTTGTCTGTAAGTAAAGTCTTTGTGTGGCCACTCTCCATATTCATATAGTCCAGCTCCATGAAGTGCACAGTTTCTTGTGGTCATATGGACAGATAGGGTCTGCAAACTTTATGATCAAAAGAGCATTTTTACACCTTCATTCACTAAATTAAATGTGTCCAGAGCCACAACAACCTGCTACAACTGTGGTTTGCCACTGGTGGCCCATGGGCCACTTTAGATTTGTTGGAGGTGACACTGTAAAGCTAAAAAAATCTAATGATTTTTAACATGTATTGATATTTTTACAATTTAAGACAAATGAAAAGACCAGATTCTTGTAAAGAGGGGGGAATGGTTATGCACAATATTATCGGCATGGTATAGGTATCGGCCAATATTAGCAATAAAGTTAAATATCGGACATTGGTCATTCCATCAACAACAACAAAAAATTCACCGACATCAAAAGCTTCTTTTTTAAGTTAATTTTTAATTTAAGAAACTGTCAGATATATATATACATATTAATGCACTACTACTTATGTGCTTTTCACTTGTCGCTTGTGAACAGGTTGAGTTTAGATTTGTGAAAAGCCACAAATTTGCACTGGTCGAGTGTTGTCATTCTGTTAGAGAGAGTAAATGTCATGAATAAATTTGACATTAAACATAATTCAGATTGAACTATTACATCATTTTCAACCCCTTTTTGGCATCTGCATTTGGTAGCTGACCAAATTGACAAAGACCATGCAGAATAATATGGTAATTCCACAGAACGGAAAGCTTTGTAGTATCTGTAAGTAGGTCTAGGAAAAAACTATATCAGTATTGGCATATCGGATATCAGACAAAAATCAAATATTATGCATCCCTAGTTTAAATAAAACGATATATGAACTATGCAGACCTGTGTGATTATTTTTAATTGTGGAAAAAATAATTAAGTATAGGAATAAGGCAAAAAAATTTAAGAGTATTTGCAAAATAAATTATAAGAAAACAGCTAAAACAAGTACTTTTTTGTTGTTTGTATACCAACCAACAAAATTCAGTTTTATGTTAGTTTTGGTCAAAGCTTGAAAGAGCCACTGCAGAGGAACCAAAGAACTGCATGTGGCTCCAGATCCGCAGGTTGCAGACCCCTGTTCTAGTCGCTGCTTGGGAACTCTGCAGCTCCTGCAGGGTGACCTTTGGTCTCTGTGCTGCCTCTCTGATTCATGCCCTCCTTGTCCAGTCTGAGAGTTTTGGTGGGCGGCCCTCTCTTGGCAGGTTTGTTGTGGCACCACATTCTTTCCATTTCTTGATGATGGACATGATTGTGCTCCCGCAGCTCATCAGAGATTTTGATATTTTTTATAACCCAACTCTGACACTTGTCAATAACTTTGTCCCTGACTTGTTTGGAGAGCATGTGACCTCTGAAGGTAATGGGTTGCACCAGAACTTTTTAGGGCCTTCATAGCAAACGGGGTGATTACATATGCAGTTTTTTTTTTTACATACATTTTTCTCATTTCACTTCACCAACTTGGACTACTTTGTGCAGATGCATCACATACAACTCACATAAAAACATTTAAATGCAGGTTGTAATGTAAGAAAATGTTTTAAAAATCCAAGGGGGGTGAATACTTTGGCAAGACCCTGTAATTGTATACAACTGCAACCTATCTCCAGAGTGCTGTATGTCGACACCTACAGTGGAGCGCTCCTCTCACAGAAAACATCTGAGGCAAACGTTCCCGTCCAAAAACCGCACTAATGATAAATAATGACAAAAGAAAAACCGGTCTAAATCCACCTGTCTAATTTCAAAAGTGAACTCCAGCAGATTCAATCAGAAACGTGTGCACGGCAGGTTTATGACAAACTGGTTACATGAACTACTTTGACATTTTTTGTTTTGAGACGGCCATAATCTGATTTGGTGTCGGCTCGGGCTAGCTGTTAGCTCGACTTGCCCAGGATAACCTGTCTGATATTCCAAACTGATAATGCTCTGAGCCATTTTTACTGCATATGAGGTATTTACGTCTGAAAACAACTCCTCTGAGCACCGTTTGACATTTCTGATTAACAAACCTTTATTTCAGCTGGAGTACATACCTTAAAGTGAAACCCTAACCCTTTTAGACCCTGTTCACGCTGGTCATCATATATTTAAAGACACGTCAGTTTCTCTATACAGGTAGTCCCCGACTTACAAAGGCCTCGACTTACGAAGTTCCGGACTTACGAACGAACTTACGAACAGTAATGTTGTACAGTTATACAGCACTGATATGTGTTTTTAGATGAAAGTGTGTTAGCTAACCATTTGTAAACAAAGTTCTGTGCATGTTTATGAACCAGTATGTACACTTCTTCAGTCTCATGTTGAAAAACGGGTGTGCGGCGCAGCGTTAGCATACATTTTCCAACTTACGACCAAAAATCCGGACTTACGAACGACACGTGTTATGCGTTCCGACATACGAATGTTCGAGTTACGAATGATACGTAGGAACGGAACTCGTTCGTAAGTCGGGGACTACCTGTATTGCACCGTGTTGAGTGCTGCAAACGTTGCATTAAGACTTCAAACTAAATTCCAATAACAATTTGAGCAATAAAATCTTTTAAAACACAAAAACTCTTGTAGATTTCACATTTTTGGTTAAGAGAATGCAAGGGCTTTCCATTTACAATCACTTTAAGGATAAATAACTTTCATTAGCTTTGAAACAAGAGCAGCATCCCATTTAAATATGAGAGCTTTTATGAAAAGCCTTTAAAAATAAGAATAGACATTTTTTAATCTGGGGCATAATGTGATGCAGGGGGTGTGTGGTGGTGATTGATCCAGCCTCGCCTGAAGGCCGGCACTCATCTCAACGGAGTCTTCCAGCTGAAGATATTCAGTTTACCCATAAATACCTCTTCAAAGTCAGTTCCTCCTTTTTTTTTTGCAAAATGACAGGATGTGCTACTGAAAGCAAACATCATTTCTTGTGAGGGGACGTCGAGCTTTACTTCATTTTTCATCCGTGTGTGTTACATTAATGTTGTTTCCCTCAGACGCTCCGACAGTCTCAGTGAAAAGCTCGTTGATGGTCACATCGTGTGTCATCCCCTAGCTGTAGTGACTGAGCGCTCCCCTCTGTAATGGAGTGACGGACACCCCCACAAACACATTTGGGTAATGTGGTGGGGTGCTTTCTGTTTATCATGTAATGCATCGGAGGGGGGTAGGTTGGCGACGATGAGGAGGAAGCACAATGAATGTGTGCATAATTCACAACCTGCATTTGTCAAAACAAGGATCTCTGCAGCTAATGAGCCGCGAGAAATTAATGACTCAATAAAACAGAAAAATCCACTGTTCACACGAGCATGGCCAGATGCTCTGACTTTGATAAACCGTTAAATGACAGATAATCAGGAGGGTGGGGGCTCGTCAGTCCAAGTAGCAGCAGCAGCATGGTAGCTCCTGATGCCTTTGTGCTCCACAGGGGGTGGAGAACTACAGTGTGTCTGGGTTGTCTGATCTCAGTGTCAAACAAGAACAGTTTTTTTTTATCTGTCAGTATTTGTCTTGTTACCTCTAAAAAGTCCAGATGTGTCTTTTGAGAAAAGAGTACCGTATTTTCCAGCCGATAAATCTCTCCGCCCCATAAGACGCATTGTCCAATTATGTCCAATAACTTGGAAAAATCCATAAATGTGTCGCACCTCCGTATACGTTGCATCTATTATGCGTCACCGCTGACGCATCGCGTATGTTACACGCCACCGCCCTGCTGTAAATGGCCGCCACAGAAGCGTGCACGGAAGGGCTTTACAAGATTAACACGGTAAAAACAATTAGTTGTTTGCTGAAAATTATAGCAAAGATGTGTCTTAGCTTAACCTTTCCTTAATAAATTCACGTAATTGTCAAATCAGCTGGATTTTAAAAAGTAGTTTTGCTACGAGCACGCGCACGGGTGGGACTGATGCATTTCTTTCAAATTTAGCTAAATAAATGCTTAAAAATATAGATTTGTTTGCTGACATTATAGCAAAAAGTGTTCCTGAGCTTAACCGTTCCTTAATAAATTCACGTAATGGTCAAATCTGCTGGATTTTAAAAAGTAGTTTCGCCACATGCACGCACAGCAAGCGGATACGCTTCATTTCTTTAAAATTTAGCAAGATAAATGCTTAAAAAATACATGAGCTGGGAACGATCGGTGGACCCTAGCGGCCGAAAGTGGTATTGCTCCATTTTTTTTCGTCAGAATGAATGTAAACTGTCATATCTCAGACAAAAATTGGTCTAAAAATATGGGGAAAAAATCTATGTCACTTCGCCCCATAAGTCGCAGGACATGAAAATTAGTTTAAAGAAACTGTGACTTATAGGCTGGAAAATACGGTACCCAGTCAGGTGTGGTGGAGGCCAAAATGTTTGTGCCTGTGTGTGTTAGCAAAATGTTTTTTGAACCAGCAGATAGTTTTCAATTGAACTTACCGATACATGAATTAATCATTAGTTGTGCATATCCAGCTCATTCAATTTTGAAGTCAGCATGATTCAAAATGGCCACCACGTCTAGTTAACTTAGCAAACACCAAACTGACTCATTGGTTCTATTGATATTGAACTTGACTTTTACGTGGTAGTAGTTGGGCGTCATCCCCAGCATGCTCTTCAAGCACTAACAGACTGACTGAGATCGTTACTCTTAAAAACCTAGCTGTTAACAACTGGAGTCAACTATCTGTTAGCAAAATATGTCAGCAAGATTTGAATGACTCTCTCAGAAAAGTTCGTTTAGATGTACAGTAGTCCCTCGTTACTTCACGGTTCATTTATCGCAGACTCGCTCCATCGCAGGTTTTCAAGATAAGATTGGACATAACACACTGTTGGCTGATTGATGGATGAGCTGCACGATCAGTATGGAATTTTTATTTAAAATAAATTATTTTAAAATGATTAGCACCTGCAGCACGGTGGCACAACTGGTAGAGCTGCTGCCTCTCAGCGAGCAGGTCCCTGGTTCAAATCCCGGTCCGGGGGCCTTTCTGGGTGGAGTTTGCATGTTCTCTCTGTGCATGTGTGGGTTTTCTCCAGGTACTCCAGTTTCCTCCCACCGACCAAAAACATGCATGTTAGACTGATTGGTGACTCTAAATTGTCTCTAGGTGTGAGTGAGAGAGTGAATGGTTGTTTGTCTCGTTTGTCTCCATGTGTCCCTGTGATGGACTGGAGACATGTCCAGGGTGTACCCTGCCTCTTGAATAGTGGTTGCTGGATATGGGCACCAGTGACCCCCGTGACGAAAATCGAAGAAGCAGGTAAAGAATAATGGATGTTTAGCACCTCCTGCAGCTTTGTGCAGCCCTTACTGCTGCAGGATTAACTTCCATACCATACCGTATTTTCCGGTGTATAGGTCGCACCCTTTTATGTTTTTTTCAAGGCCTGCAACCTATACATCAGTGCGACCTATTTATGGATTTTTTTCTCGATATTTTTAGACCAATTTTTGGCTCAGTTATGACCCTTTTCACTTTGGCAGAAAATGGTGCAGTACCACTTTTGGCCGCTAGGGGCACAGTGCAGTTTCACTTCCAGAGGAGTACACCGACCCAAGAAGAAGAAGAAGACCGTTTCCAGCTCATGTGTCCGAAAAAAAGCTCCTCTGCTCAGACTGATTCTGTCGCTGCCCGGCCTCCTGCTCTGGAGGTAGCTTCTGTTAGCTCTGTTTGTTTGCGGTTTATTAGCAAGATAAGTCAAGAACCACTCAGCGGATTTTTCTGAAACTTACAGGATGTAATCACAGTGTGGACGTTTACAAGTGAGTACCTTTATTAGATGTTTGAGATAAATGAAATAAAAAACGATCTTTTATTAGCATATAGCTAATAGTAGCTTCTAGTTTTACTTCTGTTTGCATTATAAATAGCTTCTAAACCACTCGGTGTATATTATTTCTGCTTACATTGTGTAATTATAAGGCATTAATGTACTGAACTATGTCCTAGATGAATCATTTGAGATGAGATTTGATTTTTTATTCGTGTTCTGAGAGGTGGACTTCCCGTGTTTTTTTATTTTTTATTTCAGTTTACTTCTGTTTATGTTATCAATAGCTTCTAAACCACTTGGTGTACTGTATATTATTTCTGCTTACATTGTGTAATTATAAGGCATTAGTGTACTGAACTATGTCCTAGATGAATCATTTGAGATGAGATTCGATTTTTTATTCATGTTTTCAGAGACAGACTCGTCTCGTGTTGGCTTGTGTTAGCTTCTGGCAGACATTAGCAGCAGAGCTAAAGACTCGGTGTATATTTATTTCTGCTTACAGAGTAATTATAAGGGTCCAATGTACTTAACTATGTCCTGGAGAAAACATTTGAGATGAGATTCGATTTTTTATTCGTGTTTTCAGAGACGGACTCGTCTCGTGTTTAGCTTCTGTTAGCTTCTGGCAGACATTAGCAGCAGAGCTAAACACTCGGTCCATATTGCCGGGTTGTCTCAGCGGTCACGCGGCGCGTCAGCGGTGGATGACGCGTTACGTCGGCGGTGATGTAGGTGCGACCTATACACCGGTGCGACCTATTTATGGATTTTTCCAATTTTTTGGCAATAATTGGACACTGCAACCTATACAACGGTGCGACCTATACAACGGAAAATACGGTACTATTTTATTTATAGAGCACTTAAAACAGCGACAAGGCCAACCAAAGTGCTGTACAAACAAAGAAACAACAGGCAACACATTGACAACATACAAAATGAAGTACAAAAAATAGACATAAAAATGTAGCAGATAATAAATATAACGACCAAACACAGCTCATCAGGTGTTGAAAGCAACAGAATAGTAGTGGGTCTTTAAACAGGATTTGAAAACCGAGAGGGAGGGGGCCTGTCTGACGAGCAGAGGTAACTCGTTCCAGAGTCTTGGGCCTGCTACAGAGAAGGCCCTGTCACCTCTGCACTTAAGACGAGTTCCTGGAACTGTTAGAAGTAACTGAATCCGTGTATGGTTCGTTCTTTCGTTATTCCGTTTCAAAATAAAAACCAAATAACCGAACAAGCTTTGGTTATTTGGTAATTTCGTTTTAAAACGAAATTACAAAAACGGTTTTTAAACGGTTTTTTCGTTATTTCGTTTTTAAAACGAAATTAGAAAAACGGAATTGCCAAAAATAAAAAAAGGAGAACGTTTTGGTTTTTGGTTAAACCAAAGACGAGCTTTTATTTTGTTAATTGAACACGGGAGCTTATGGCGGAACCGGAAATGAACTCCCGGTGCTGTGCGAATTTCTGTTCCCCCGTGAGAATCTGAGCTGCGTGAAGCTGACACCCCACCACCCACGTCAAACCAGCACTAACCATTCATACTACTGTATTTGCTTTAATTTTTGACGTGTGTGGGGTGTCAGCTTGTAATCAGTTCCCCCTGTGTCGGGAGCGCGCACTGCACCCGAGAGGCGGATCCGACCGTCTTCAAGGCGCATCTCTCTGTGAAACGAGTCCACACTATCTTGTCACGGTTATAACTCATTTTAATACTCCTGGTGATAAATAAATAAATATAAACCCTCCACTAACAAAATAAACCTGGTCTTGTGTGGGGTGTTAGAACCTACAGCTTTTTTTATTTTTTTTATCGCTGACAGAATCTAGATTTGGTCATGTAACCTGCCAAATACAAATTTTAATAATAATACAAATTATCAGTCAGCCACCAACACATCATATATATTTATAATTTTTATTACTAATATTAAAGGATGGAAGCAGCTGTTAGCAGGACAAGAAAACTTCCTGCAAAGATAAGTGTAGGCTTTCTGGTAGGCTAAATCTCGTTCAAAATTAAAAATGACTGGAGAAATTTTTTTTCTAGCTGCTATTTTTGTTAGTTAATGTCTGTTTTTTCCATTATTTGAGAGAAAAAATGATTTTAGAAATAACAAAGTCAGAGTCAGAGATTCTTTATTGTCATTTGCACCACATGTGGTACATGTGATGAAACGAGATTATGTACACAGGGTCCCAGTTACATCCAACAACAAAATGTAAAAGAAGAACAGTAATAACATCTAAGATATGAACTAAGAAAAACATCAACTAAAAATACACTAAGCACTAATGTCATAGAAAAACATTACTCCAAACAGCAGCTGTGTGAGCAGATGTGCACAATGAACATAGCAACATGAACCAGATCAGCAGCAACATGATGTGATATTTCACAGTGATTATTCTTATTATTTATTTATTCATGAGTCTAACAGCCTCAGGGTAGAAGCTGTTCCTCAGTCTAGTTGTTCTACACTTGATGCTCCTCAACCTCCGTCCTGAAGGGAGTGGGTCAAAGAGTGTGTGTGCTGGGTGAGTGGGGTCTTTTATGATGCAGGTGGCTCTCTTCCTGCATCTGGAGGTGTAGATGTCTGTGATGGTGGGGAGACTGACTCCAACAGACTTCTGTGCAGCCTTCACCACTCTCTGTAGAGCTTTTCTTTCTGCAGCTGTGCAGCCTCCATGCCACACGTTGATGCTGGAGCACAGGATGCTCTCCACTGCACACCTGTAGAAGGAGGTGAGGACTGGGCTGCTCAGACCAGCTCGTCTCAGCCGTCTGAGGAAGTAGAGTCTCTGATGACCTTTCTTGATCAGGCTGGTGGTGTTGTTGCTCCAGCTGATGTTATCATTCAAGTGCACACCCAAGTATTTGTAGGTGGAGACCACTTCCACTGCAGATCCTCTTCTGTTCAGTGGGGTGTGGGTGAGTTTGTTCCTGTGAAGTGGATACATGTTTTTTTTAAATCTATTATAAAAAGCAGTGTTTGAGTTGTTACACTGTTTAATATATAATTGCCAGATTCACTCACATGTTGTCACAACTGATGGTAAGGCTGGTGCACCTCTCTTAAGACCCTACCGACTCTGGTTTCTCCAGCATGTATCCCAATAGATGACAAGTATCCCGTCATAAATTTCCGTCCGTAGGATGGTCCTGTCAAACACACACACAAATGTAAAATGTTATCTGATGTACTGCGGTCAAACCAGTCAACATTAGCTCTCTCTTAAAGATTTGTGTGGCTCATACATGGTGCATTACAATAAGAGAAACAGAAAGTGCCCCTGCAGTCAAGAAACAATGAGAGAAAATGAGATTCATATTTATAAACAATATACAATTATGCCATACTTATTACTTTCACATACCTATAATATATCAAGAATAAATATGTCACAGTTTTAGATTTTGTATAAAAGAGCAAGTCAAAGTGCCTCTTTCAGTTTGCTTTTCTATGACCTCTATTCAAAATTCATATTTCATGTTCAGTGTTACAAAGAAGAAGTTAATATTTATTTGTTTGATGGCTGTTACTATTTTTTCCTGAAAAGGTGCTTACGATCGAGATGTATATATATATATATATATATATATATATATATATATATATATATATATATATATACTGTATATATATATACTGTATATATATATACTGTATATATAAACACCTTTTCAGGAAAAAATAGTAACAGCCATCAAACAAATAAATATTAACTTCTTCTTTGTAACACTGAACATGAAATATGAATTTTGAATAGAGGTCATATATATGTGTGTGTGTGTGTGTATGTATGTGTGTAAGCATATATACACACACACTTTTGTTTAATCAATCAACATTTTCAATAGAAGTTATAGATAAGCAAACTGAAATTAGCATTTTGAAGTACTTTGAATTGCTGTTTACCCCAAAATCTAAATTAAAACTATGACATATTTATTCTGGATGTATTATAGGTACGTGAAGGTAATAGGTACGAGATAAATGTAAATGTCTAATAATTATGCCTCTCTCATTATTTTATATATTTTTTGGCCTGCAAGAGGACCCCTGCTGGTCCATTACTGTAACGCACCATGTTTACACACAATTCCTAGAGAAAGCTAACGTCAGCTAGCTTGTATTTACAAGTTTCGCTCATTTTATCGCAGTATATTGTCCATAAACTTTGATACATACTTGGTAAACTGAAGAAAGTACAGAACGTTCCAAATCAGCGTCCAACACGTTGTTGTGTCTTTACAAGTTGTGCTCCTTACAAAACCTTCTGACACTCATTACCGAGTAATGTGGAGCTCCATGGCGACGCAAAACATTACTGATTTCAGAGTGTGGTTTTCCTCTCTCAAACAGTTCGATAATCAATTCAGAAAACGGTTCAAGTGCAGCCATTGCCTATTATTTAGGAATGGTTTGTTTTTATGCCGTCTTTCTTCTCCGCTGTTATTCTTTGGCGACTTCCGGTACGTCATTTCCGGTATCGCTACAAATTAAAAGAACAACTGTACTTACGCAAAAACCAAATCGCACCCTTTTTTTATATTTGCAATTTCTGTTTTTCTAATTTCGTTTTAAAAACGAAATAACGAAAAAACCGTTTAAAAACCGTTTTTGTAATTTCGTTTTAAAACGAAATTACCAAATAACCAAAGCTTGTTCGGTTATTTGGTTTTTATTTTGAAACGGAATAACGAAAGAACGAACCATACACGGATTTAACTGGTCCGCTGACCTCAGAACACGTGGTGGGACATACGGGTGTATCAGATCTGAGAGATAGGCGGGGCGAGACTGTTCAGCGATTTGTAGACACAGGAGAATTTTGAATTGGATTTGAAGATGAACCGGTAGCCAGTGCAGGGAGGCCAGGACTGGTGTAATGTGCTCTCTTTTGCCTGTACTGGTTAAAAATCGGGCTGCTGCGTTCTGGACCAGTTGTAATCGTGCAATGGTGGTCTGACTGATACCAAACAGGAGTGAATTGCAGTAATCAAGCCTAGATGTAATAAATGCGTGTATTACTGTCTCGAGGTTATTTTTTAATAATATGGGCTTCAGCTTAGACAGTCGCCTCAGCTGGAAAAAACAGGATTTAACAATCATGTTTAGATGATTGTTGAGTTTCATGGAAGGATCCATCGCTCCCTGCTATTGGTCCCTAGACAGCTCCCCCCACTCAGACGTCACAAGCCGGAACAAAGAGTGATCACATCGTGGCGCCAAGATAGTTCCCCCATGCTAAGAGACTGCTTTGAAAACACAAACTGGTCTGTCTTCAAAGAGGCAGCTACGAATGGAAGTTCAGTTGACCTGGAACTTTATGCTTCCTCAGTCCTGGGTTACATCAGTACATGTGCTGAAAATGTATCCATAAGAAAGTGTGTTAAATTTTACCCCAATCAAAAACCCTGGCTAAATAAGGATGTCCGCACCCTGCTGGCAGCCAGGGACACTGCATTCAAGTCTAAAGATACTGAGGAGTTGAGAAAGTGCAGGAGAGAACTGGATGATGGCATAAAGAAGGCCAAAGCCGCGTATGCACAGAGGATCGAGGGACAGTTCACCTCACATGATCCACGGAGCATGTGGCAGGGCATCAAATGCTTAACAGACTACAAGGGCAAAAGCAAACAATGCCCCAGGGACCCATCCCTGCCTGATGCCCTCAATAAGTTTTATGCACGTTTTGATGATCCAAACAGACCAACTAGCACCAGACTCAACTCATCACCAGACGAGGAGCACCTCAAAGTGACCGCAGCAGAAGTGAGAGGTAGTCTCAGAAGGATCAACCCTCATAAAGCTACGGGTCCAGACAACATCCCAGGGAAAGTTCTGAAGGAATGTGCGGACCAGCTCTGTGAGGTGCTGGCTGACATCTTCACCACCTCACTTTCACTGGAGTCAGTTCCCACCTGCCTGAAGACTGCCACCATCATCCCAGTCCCAAAAAGCTCCACAGTGACTGGTCTGAATGACTATAGACCGGTGGCTCTCACCCCGATAGTCGCTAAATGTTTTGAGAAACTGGTCATGTCCCACATCAAGACAACCGTCAACATCAGCGAGGACCCTCATCAATATGCATACCGTGAGAACCGATCAACAGAGTCAAAGTCAAAGTCAAAGTCAACTTTATTGTCAGATCTGCAATATGTACTGTACAGGACATACACAGGACCGAAATTGCGTTTCTCTCAGTCCCTCGGTGCAACAGTAAACATCTAAACATTGAAACACTGAAACATATAATAATAGACATAAGCATAAAATAGTAAAACTAACATTGTCCTGAGTTTTTTTTTTTTTTGCATAGCGGTGCAAGAGCATGAAAATCCACACCAACTCTAAAACTAAAACATTAAACATTTAATGAACATAATACTGTCCTGAGTTTTTGCATACTAGCACAAAAAAAAGAGTATAAAAAGTATAACTAAAATAAACTAAAGGTTTCTAGCATTGACATTTGCAAAGTGGCAAAGCAGCGTATGAGTCAATGTACACAGTATATGTATGAGGTAGTAGTTGATGTTGTTATAGAGGCAAAAAGTGGCATATGCAGTAAGGCACATTGGGCATCCCTAAATAAGACCGTTCAGAGCACACTGTATATGACGCCATCTCCTCTGTGGTCCACACTGCTCTCACCCACCTGGATCAGAAGGACTCATACGTGCGTCTGCTCTTTGTGGACTTCACATCTGCCTTCAACACCATGATCCCCCAAACTCTGATAGACAAACTATCTACACTTGGACTAAGCCCCTCTATTTGTAACTGGGTCTTAGACTTCTTAACAAACAGACCACAGTCCGTGAAGATCCACAACTTCTCCTCTTCCACCATCACCCTCAGCACTGGCTCTCCTCAAGGATGTGTGCTGAGCCCTCTTCTGTTCACTCTGCTCACATATGATTGTACAGCCACACTTCCAGGCTGTCATATTGTTAAGTTTGCAGATGATACAGCTGTGGTGGGATGCATCACAGATAATGATGAATCCAGCTACAGACAGGAGGTGGAACATCTGGAGAGCTGGTGCAAAGAGAACAACCTTCACATGAATGTGAAGAAGACGAAGGAGATGATTGTGGACTTCAGAAGGAACAAACACACCCACACCCCACTGTATATAGGTGGATCTGCGGTGGAGGTGGTCTCCAGTTACAAGTACCTGGGTGTACACTTGAATGATAACCTCAGCTGGAGCAATAACACCACCAGCCTGATCAAGAAAGGTCATCAGAGACTCTACTTCCTCAGACGGCTGAGACGAGCCGGTCTGAGAAGCTCAGTCCTCACCTCGTTCTACAGGTGTGCAGTGGAGAGCGTCCTGTGCTCCAGCATCAACGTGTGGCATGGAGGCTGCACAGTTGCAGAGAGGAAAGCTCTACAAAGAGTGGTGAAGGCTGCACAGAAGTCTGTGGGAGTCAGTCTCCCCACCATCACAGACATCTACACCTCCAGATGCAGAAAAAGAGCCACCTGCATCATGAAAGACCTCACTCACCCAGCACACTCACTCTTTGCACCACTCCCCTCGGGACGGAGGTTGAGGAGCATCAAATGTAGAACCACTAGACTGAGGAACAGCTTCTACCCTGAGGCTGTCAGACTCATGAATAAATAAATAATAAGAATAAACACTGCAAAATGTCACATCATGCTGATACTGATCTGTTTCTTGTTGCTGCGTTCATCTGTGACCATCTGCTCATGTTCGTGCTGCTGTTTATAATGATGTTTTTCTACTACATTAGGGCTTAGTGTATTACTAGCTGATGTCTCTCTTAGTTAATCCTAGATGTTATTATTGTTTTTCTCTTGCATTTGTTGTTGGATGTAACTGGGACCCTGTGTACATAATCTCGTTTTCAACACATGTACTACATGCGGTGCAAATGACAATAAATTCTCTCTGACTCTGACTCTGATTATCACTCCCAGATTTGTGACTTTTTGTTTTTCTGACAGGGCTAGAGCAGAAAGGTTGATGCAGGGGTTCGTGATTGTGTCGTTCGGACTTCTTTTCATTGAAACTTAAGAAATTTAAAGCCATCCAGTCCCTGGTGTCAGCCAGGCAGTCGAGCAGAGGTTGAATAGAGCATGTACCATTGTGTCTTAGGGGGAAGTAAATTTGACAGTCATTGTCGTAGAAGTGGAAATGTATGTTGCGTTTCCGGAAAATAGCACCAAGTGGCAGCAGGTATAAGGAGAACAGGAGAGGACCCAGGATGGACCCCTGCGGAACCCCCCATTTAAGTGTTGCCACTCCAGAACTAAAATCGTTGATGGAAACACAAAAGGATCTGTCAATGAGGCAGGATCTTATATAATATAATATAATATAATATAATATAATATACGTGTATATATATATATTTTTTTTATATATTTTTTTATTTATTTATGATATATATATGTATGTATGGACTAAAATAAACTATACTTACTCCTTGTACTACTACCTACTTTGCAGTTTTTCACTTATCGCGGGTCTTCTGGATACAGATCCCCCACGATAAACGAGGGACTACTGTACATCTACAACTGTTTACCTTTTGGAGTCAGCACAATTCAATATGACCACCACTGCCAATGGATTTTAGAAAATGTGGCTTTGTCTCAGTCGCTATTAGAGGTGTTGAGCTAAAACTGCGCATCATCCCCAACACATTCTAAAAGTGCTAACAGACCAAACAAGATCATTCTTGCAATGTTTTCAAGGTTTGACTGCAGTGGCTATAAATCAGTCATTTCTCAACATAAGGTAATCATGTGAACAGCTGGTTTCGGCTGTCAGCAGCAAACTGGTTGATCCACCATGAGAAGGTGCTATTTATAAGACTGAGCTGAATACAGCACCTCAGACTGAACAAGTCTTTTGGATGAAAGACAAAATGTTTCTAGATTTTTTTTTTTTTGTTTTTTGAATGTCCAGTGGACCAGAATTAAATTTTAGATTTTTTCTACCTGGATTATTGAGCATGCATCAGGATATAAGGTGTTCTTGTTCTACAACTCTGGCACGTAAGGTGGCAGTGATGTACATTCCTTTTGGGAATGCTAGACTTTTAATGTTGACTAAAGATTTGCACCATGGTGGTTTTAATGCTGAAAACCTCTTCCCCTCTACTTCACAATATTCTCCTATGTCTAGGAGAACAGCTGAAAAAGGCTGAAAGCGGGAACTGTTCACAACGTAGCTTGATCCCATGACTCAAAATCCAAAGTTTAAAACAAGTTCAGACACTGAGATGATTTACAAAATAAATAAAAAGTGTAACTCGTTGAATTCGAAAAAACAAAATAAAAAAGGTGGAAAAATTGGTGTGCACATCATTACTCCATGTGGTCACCAAGTAGCTCTGCTCACTACAGTACAGAGCTTGTCTGCTTTTAAGTGAATCCATAGCCATTGTTCTAATTTCATTAAGGTCCTAATGCAGTTTATTACCTCTTAAAGTGTCCTTGCGTTTTGTGACTTTGCAGGTGAGGGGGCTGTAAATCCATGAAGCCCCCAACTAAATGATTGAATAATCAGGCTTTGATTTCCAGGTCTGTGTCAGCTCCAGCACAATCTATTGCTTCACTGCTGTTTCCTAAGTGTTTGCTCACCCAGCCTGACTGCCACTTTATCTGTTGGTTTTTATTTTCACCGTGCATGCTGTCCATATGTTACGCTAATAGTTGCTATAATTCTTGTACAACGGGGCTCTTGTTTTATTAGTCCTGAGCAGGGAGAGTGAGGGACCGAATGCATTTTAATAAAACCTCTGTAGCAACACGCTAATGGGCTGACATCGAAGTATTTGCATAGAGATGAATTACAGCCAGTCGCCTTGACGTGACTTTTAAAATATGATTGAGGAGGTTATTATTGCTGCACTATGATACGTGTTAACAGGTTATTTTAGCGTGGCTAGTGCTAATAAAATTCAGAACAAAAGACTTGGGTGATGAGGGCAGGGATTTTCATTGCCAAAGTCTACTGTGGGTGCTCATTTT
Source organism: Garcialebias charrua (assembly GCA_038048925.1). Taxonomy (NCBI): domain Eukaryota; kingdom Metazoa; phylum Chordata; class Actinopteri; order Cyprinodontiformes; family Rivulidae; genus Garcialebias; species Garcialebias charrua. The sequence continues at coordinate 6,224 of JBBPBX010036104.1, read as the reverse complement.
GTCATTACTTAGCCTTGCAGAGACCCTCCTCCTTCTCCTCCTTCCCTCATTCTTGGACCGGGCATCATTTCACCACATCAGGAAGGCCACGACCAACTTCAGCCTCATAATTAATCACAGTGGTTTGTCTCTGCTCCAGTCTGACACAGTTTAGGATGACTAAACTCCTCCCAGTGCCAAAGTTTATGGGTACGTCTATGGCTGTTTGGGGTTAGAGAAAGTCACTGGTCTGGTTACGTGTAGACAAATGACACACACTGATGATGTTGAAAAATGGTTCAACAGTTTAACAACTCGACCTTTGAACCAACAGGAACAGTAAGGTACATTAAGGAGTAAAAATGAGAAATAAATGGTTTATTTGTTTACAGCATTTACTATTACAGCAAGTTAAGATATTAATTTGTCTTATAGTGAAGACACATAAATATCACATTGTTAAATACTTACTGATTGCATTTAATGCATTCATCATGTGTATTTCACAACTGTGATATTTATGAAATTTAAAATACCGAGCTGGATTTATACTCCACGAGAAGTGAAGAAATCTACTCTTACTGATGTGGTTGGGTGAAAAAAAACTATGTTTTTTTGTTCTCGATGAGTACTCGCTCCATGCCCAAGGTTAAGTTCAGAACTGTTTTATCGTTGTGGTATTCACAAAGTATTATATTAGTCAAGACTTGTTATGACTGTTTATGTGGAAAAGCGAAGTGAACTATGCTCTCGTTTTCCTGATCTGCTAAGGAGCAGATAGCTGGGGCTATTAGAAAAGCCATCTGTACAACAGTTCTAGTTAAACTTATAATACAGGTAGTCCCCGACTTACAAGCACATCGTCATACGAGGTTCCGGACTTACGAGCTGATTAACGAACAGTAAAGTTGTACAGAACATACAGAAAATACAGCACTGGTGTGTGTTTTTAGATGAAAGTGTGTTAGCTAACAGTTTGTTAACAAAGTTCTGTGCATGTTTATGAACTAGTATGTACGTTTGTGTTGAAAAATGAGTGTTCGTAGTAGCGCTAGCATGAATTTTCCGACTTCCAACCAAAAATCTGGACTTGCGAGCGACACGTGTTTCGGGTTCCGACATACGAATTTTCGTGTTACGAGCACCTCGTAGTAACGGAACTCGCTCGTAAGTCGGGGACTACCTGTAGTCAAATACAAAGTACCTATTGAAAGGAGATAAGACCATTTCTGTGCATAGAGGAGACAGCGCAGAGATACAGGCAGTTCTCAGTGTGCTGGCTGGGAGGGAGGACACTGGCTGGGCATATTCCCTACATTTACTCAATATTGTTCGACATCTGTTCAATTCAATTCAATGAATAAATTGTTTTGTTCATGCAGAGTTTTCTCTGAACTGATCTAGAAACAGAGCAGCCATGACAAATTAAAAATCTCTAACGTGATAAGAAAAAGAACTTCAGTGCTTCGTTGATTAGTTCCTTTAACATATCGTCCTCCCTGGAACGAGAAATATTTTCATGTTGATCTTACAAACAAAATAGAAATAAATCATTATGAGGTCTATTAAACATGTTTAAATCTGATTTAAAAACTAGGCTTTTGCTTCGCTTTTATTGAATTACCCACCTTTCTAATAAAATAAAATAAAGAAAACGTATCTTGTTTTTCTGGTATGGTGCATTTGGTCAAGTTTTCATGGCATAATGTGCAGCCTGGGTGACAGAGTAAAAGAGATAAATCATCAAAGAAGAATATTTTGGAATAAATACATGAAACGGATTAGAAATCAAAGCTGATGATTCTGATACAGCATCGCCTTCGCCACATGATCAAGTCAGCAGCTGAAGTCTTCCTCTGAAGGAGCACCTCCTTTAACGCACACACATTTATTCAGTTAATGATTCGCATAAGTTGTCATTAACTTGCTCAAGCAGACAGAGCAATTAACACTGTCTTTATTTCCATCTCCGCTGGGCCACTGATTGTTGCAGTCAATGAGCAGTGTGCAGCTAACATCCTCGAAGAGAGCTGCAGGCACAATGTTTCCACTCAACCATGAATGTGTGGTTAGAGAAGGTAGCTGACAGGGCTTCTGCTGCACGGCAGCTTCTCATCATGCACAATCCCCAGGCGCTCCTTATCAGAGGACTGCAGGCAGGTTTGAAGGAGATAAGACCGCCATTCATGTCTGTGGGAGCTGCAGGCTCCCGTGACACATGTCCTTGTGTGTAATCTCTTGTACTACATGGTCAACTGAGAGCCTGTCAATGGGCTCTTTATAAAAGGTCGACTGATACATTAGTCACGCCGACAAACAGGAAAAGAATTAGTGGGAGTCAACAGGTGATGTCTGCCCAGAAGCTGCTAACAGGTTGCATTCAGTTTGTGTTGCTCATTTATCACAGTTTCAAGTTTCAAGTTCCTTTATTATCCCCGAGGGGCAATTAGATTTGCAGTCAATAGGTGTGCACAGTTTCATACATACATATGCACTTACACACACATACACATATCAACACAAGACAATAAAACATTAAAATAACAGTGTTAAAATTATTGTGCATTAAGAAACCTAATTGCTACTGGGATAAATGAGTTTTTAAATCTGTTCGTTCTACATTTGGGTTGTAGAAACCTGCGTCCAGATGGAAGCAACCTGAACTCGTCATGGAGTGGGTGATCAGGGTTTGCCAGAATCTGCCTGGCCTTGTTCACTGACCTCACCTTGTGTAGGTCTGCGAGGTTCCTTAGGTCTATGCCAGCAGTTTTGCTGCACATCCTGACAATCCGTCGGCGGCGCTGGGACCCTCAAGAGACATAGAGGCGTCGGCGGCGCTGGGACCCTCAAGAGACGTAGAGGCGTCGGCAGCGCTGGGACCCTCAAGAGACGTAGAGGCGTCGGCGGCGCTGGGACCCTCAAGAGACGTAGAGGCGTCGGCGGCGCTGGGACCCTCCGAAGACGCGTCCGTCGAGTCTGCTGCAGGCGAGGAGACGTCCGTCGAGTCTGCTGCAGGCGAAGAGACGTCTGCTGCAGTCGGCGAAGAGACGTCTGCTGCAGTCGGCGAAGAGACGTCTGCTGCAGTCGGCGAGGAGACGTCTGCTGCAGTCGGCGAGGAGACGTCTGCTGCAGTCGGCGAGGAGACGTCTGCTGCAGTCGGCGAGGAGACGTCTGCTGCAGTCGGCGAGGAGACGTCTGCTGCAGTCGGCGAGGAGACGTCTGCTGCAGTCGGCGAGGAGACGTCTGCTGCAGTCGGCGAGGAGACGTCTGCTGCAGTCGGCGAGGAGACGTCTGCTGCAGTCGGCGAGGAGAGCGGAGAGGGGGCCTGAGTTCACAAACACAACTGGAAACCGACGCACCACTGTGCACCTTGGTGTACTCCACACATCACAGAGCTCCTGAATCCACACAGCAGCAATCTAACACGCACTCATGGTATCTCTACAGTTTCAAGCCCCTTCAAGCAAAGAAAAGGAGCTGTGTGTCAGGATTTACAGGCAGGCTTGAACCCAGTGGTGCAGACAAGACACAGGAGGCAGGAATACAAAAATAGATATTTAATGATAATAAATCAAAAAGCTGACAGGGCAGCAAACTCACTCTTAGGAGACATGATCAACACAGGAGACATCAGGGGAGACCCAACGAGGACACCACAAGGAACTAACTGACAGACAGGCTATTTATACACAGAGACAAGACAGGACGCAATCACAAAACACCTGGGAACAATTAACTAACTAAAGACACAGAGCAGGACTGGTATACTAAATAAATAAAGGTTTAAATAAAGGAGACTAAACTGGAGGTCAAACCAGATGTGATCAAACATTGAGACCCAGAAGGGAAACTAATAAAAGGTTAAACTAAGAGTAAATAAACAAGGAGACTTAAACTAGAAGTAAAGGACTGGAGATGTAGAAACTAAATACAAGAAGTAAGAACTGATAAACAAGGAGACCAGGGGAATTACCAAACCTAAACATTAATAAATACTGGGGCAGGATCTAAGGAATAAGGCTAACCATGAAGCTGGGAAAACTGGTACAAGGGAAACTAAATAAAACTAAAAACAAATATCTAGAGCTGGCTGACAGAAAACAAAAGGAGAACAGAACAAAGGATACCCACTAGATGGCGCCATCCTGGTGCCATCCTGACAGTACCCCCCCTCAAAGACGCCCCCAGGCGTCCCCAAGAACCCACCCCCCCAAAAAGACAAGGGCGGGCGGAGGGAGGAACAGCAAGGACGGTGGGNACAAATGATACCCACTAGATGGCATCATCCTAGTGCCATCCTGACAGTACCCCCCCCTCAAAGACGCCCCCAGGCGTCCCCAAGAACCCACCCCCCCCAAAAAAGACAAGGGCGGGCGGAGGGAGGAACAGCAAGGACGGTGGGCGCAAACACAAACAGACAAGGACAAACACCAAGACACAGGCTAAACAAAGAACAAGAACACAAAAAACGTCCAGACGGGCAACGGCCCGTCCATCAGGCAGGAGCCGGTCGGGCGGTCGGCCGGGATGCCGCCCCACAGGCAGGAACCGGTCAGGCGGTCGGCCGGGATGCCGTCCCTCAGGCAGGAGCCGGTCAGGCGGTCGGCCGGGATGCCGTCCCTCAGGCAGGAGCCGGTCAGGCGGTCGGCCGGGATGCCGTCCCTCAGGCAGGAAACGGTCAGGCGGTCGGCTAGGATGCCGTCTCTCAGGCAGGAGCCGGTCAGGCGGTCGGCCTGGAGGCCGCCCCCCCAAGGTAGGAACCACGTTGGCTGGTACACAGACACCTGCGGCAGGTGCGGGTACACCGAACGTGGAGACGTCGTCGACGAGACCATCCGTGGACGCTCCGGCGGTGCGGAGACCCACCAAGGCCCACTCAGAACAGGAAATCTGAGAGGCGCTCTCCAGAGCCCACTCAGAACAGGAAACGAGGGTAGTCGTGACGTCTGGCATGGGGACGTCGTCTGCTTCGTCAAGCGGTGAACAGGAATCAGGAGCCAGTCTGGGTGCTGGCGTTGAGATGTCTGCGGTGCGGAGACCCTCCGGAGACGTCGAGACATCAGGCGAGTCGGGCGAGACCTCTGGCTGCGAGACCTCTGGCTGCGAGACCTCTGGCTGCGAGACCTCTGGCTGCGAGACCTCTGGCTGCGAGACCTCTGGCTGCGAGACCTCTGGCTGCGAGACCTCTGGCTGCGAGACCTCTTGCAAGGAGTCCACCAGGACCCGCTCGGCGCAGGAAACTGGAGGGGGTCCCTCCTGGGACCCCTCGGCACAAGGAACTGGAGGGGGTCTCTCCTGGGACCCCTCGGCACAAGGAACTGGAGGGGGTCTCTCCTGGGACCCCTCGGCACAAGGAACTGGAGGGGGTCTCTCCTGGGACCCCTCGGCACAAGGAACTGGAGGGGGTCTCTCCTGGGACCCCTCGGCACAAGGAACTGGAGGGGGTCTCTCCTGGGACCCCTCGGCACAAGGAACTGGAGGGGGTCCCTCCTGGGACCCCTCGGCACAAGGAACTGGAGGGGGTCCCTCCTGGGACCCCTCGGCACAAGGAACTGGAGGGGGTCCCTCCTGGGACCCCTCGGCACAAGGAACTGGAGGGGGTCCCTCCTGGGACCCCTCGGGACCCTCCGAAGACGTGGACCCCTCGGGACCCTCCGAAGACGTGGACCCCTCGGGACCCTCCGAAGACGTGGACCCCTCGGGACCCTCCGAAGACGTGGACCCCTCGGGACCCTCCGAAGACGTCGAGGCGTCGGCGGCGCTGGGACCCTCAAGAGACGTCGAGGCGTCGGCGGCGCTGGGACCCTCAAGAGACGTAGAGGCGTCGGCGGCGCTGGGACCCTCAAGAGACGTAGAGGCGTCGGCGGCGCTGGGACCCTCAAGAGACGTAGAGGCGTCGGCGGCGCTGGGACCCTCAAGAGACGTAGAGGCGTCGGCGGCGCTGGGACCCTCAAGAGACGTAGAGGCGTCGGCGGCGCTGGGACCCTCAAGAGACGTAGAGGCGTCGGCGGCGCTGGGACCCTCAAGAGACGTAGAGGCGTCGGCGGCGCTGGGACCCTCAAGAGACGTAGAGGCGTCGGCGGCGCTGGGACCCTCAAGAGACGTAGAGGCGTCGGCGGCGCTGGGACCCTCCGAAGACACGTCCGTCGAGTCTGCTGCAGGCGAGGAGACGTCCGTCGAGTCTGCTGCAGGCGAGGAGACGTCCGTCGAGTCTGCTGCAGGCGAGGAGACGTCCGTCGAGTCTG